>OMNS01080123.1:0-13791 GCA_900303225.1 Laemonema laureysi
AACATCAAGGAGGACCGGGGTGGGGGGACCCGGGTGGGGGTCCACGTCCCCTCACCCCGGGACCTGGAAGTGAATCAGAAGGGAAGCGGCCTCCAGCCTCGAGACTCCTCCTGCCTGACCTCATCAGACCTTTGTCTTCTGACATTCACTCTGTGTGCGTGTGTGTGTCCCCGAACATTGAAACGCTATACACAGGAAGCCCTTTGTACTGTTAATCATCACAATGCCTACGGTGTGTATGTGTGTGCATTTGTGTGTGTGTGTGTGTGTGTGTGTGTGTATGTGTGGGTCATTTTTATATGTGGAAGAATATTGATTGTTGAGTTACGTATGTCAGCAATGCACCCTGGGAGGTCGGCGTTAGCCTGTCACGCTAATGTGTCTGGCTATAGGGCTCTGGAAGTCAGCTGTCATGTTCTTCATAATTGTTTCAGCTCGGATCATTTGGGTGATGTATCCGAGCAGCGGTAGGAGGGGCTGCAGCGGCAGCTGCCAGGTCCCCTCGGCCTGTCATGGACCAGCGCCGCGGTGCTAATCAAATCCCACAGCAAAGTTAGAGCTGTTAGTAGGTGCAGTCCCCTCCCCCAATTCAACCCCAAGTCACCCTTCCACACTGGAAAACAGACCAAAATACAACGAAGCAAAAAACAAAGAAGATGCTGGAATGCACCTGAGAGAGACGATGTTTGTATCGCGTGAACGGTCGGCAATGTGCATACGGGAAGCGATCCTCGCCATTAGCGTTGTCAGTGAAGAGGTGTGCATAGTGAGCTACTTGCTGCTAGCGCTCATAGCGCACGTGGCACGCATGGCGTTTGTGGGAAAGTGCGGGGAAAAAATGCAAATACAATGTCTCCGTCGCAGGGGCCTGTCTAAGGGTCCAATGACTCTCAGGAGAGGGAACACAGCAAGTTAAACAATATAGGGTGGAGGGGGTGGTTAAGGATAAGGAGGTCTCGACTTCTTTATCAGTCCAAACACACGCTCCACGCTGGGAACCCGGGCGGAGCGGGGGTTAGGGGGTTTTTAGACGCTTTCAAAGGCAACCTTAAGCAACTCTACAGGGTCTCTTTTATCATGTTCCAAGCCTGGTGTGTGTGAAGTTTTATTTTCATTAATGTGGTGCGTTCACTGTGCCACTGAAGCACTAGTGCATTATCTTGATAGTGCGAAAGGTGAAACTATTTCACCCAACTTGTATAATATATATAAAGACAACCTTAAAGGTGCTGTATGTAAGATTTAAGAGCTATAATTTGAGTGTCATTAGTTAGAAATGCCACAGCCATCTGTCATCTATTAGTGAGTGAAATGCACTGTGAGAATGTCTGTTCTGGTTGACTGCGCCTGCCTTGGAAGGAGACTATTTGCATTTTGGACCGCTCCCGGTTCATTTGTGACCGAAGGCGTCTCTTCCCTGATTGGTTTGGGGAATCCATCTTGCCTGTCAATAAAAGGTGTGTGAATGCAAAAGAAGAATCGTTAGGAGGGAGGGGACAGAGACGAGAGAGAGAGGGATGTTATTTTTCTTTTGCTATCTCTCTTTACAACACTCAAATACCTTCTCACCCCGGGCAGCTTTAAAGGAAAGGTGCAGGCTACTGCACATTGACATTGTTAATGTGTGATTATTGGGGATGTGCAATGCCTACCAGGGCTAATTTTACCGTTTTGTGCAGCAGTCCACTGTGCGGTGGCTGAACTCGATTTCTGTAGACGGCACTACGGCACACAGAGATATTGCGCGTTGCGGCAGTATTTACAATGGGGTTTAATAGGAGAGTATGTCTTACAACACTGCAGCAACAACCATAAATATCAGAAATTGGTTTTGTCCTCGTATGAGAACAACTCAGGGGTTCTGTCTACATTATTGTCACGCTATCAGCCTCCTACAATCAGAATACACTTTTGCTGTTTTTGTGCGAGGCCATAACCTCTGACTCTGACGAGCATGGATGTTTAGCATGAACACTGCTCCCTTTATCTTATAGTAGCATAGTGAGTACAAGTATATTGATAGTTTTCGATAGTTACAGTAGTTGATAGTAGTAGAGTAGTAGTAGTCAAATGAAAGAGAGAGGGGGCAGTGAAAGTAATTCTGGTGAAGGCAGGAAGATAGCACACTGGAGCACTTCACGGGAACCCTGACACACACGCCCGTAACACATTGCGAATAGCGATGAAGTACAGATGTTCCGTAGCGAACTCAAAGTGCTTTAGCCTGAATTGTTCCTTTAAGAAGTCTTATGGGTATTTTTAGCATGTTCCATTCTATCAAGTTACGTGTCGTTGTGTTTGTATTAATGTGATGCGTGAGACGTACCTGACCAGCGTGGCATTAGAATACAAGTAACATACATATATCACAGTACTCTGCACTTTGTACCCACACACATGCACTTAAAGGAGACGACGATGCCTGAGACTGGTGCTAGACCTTGCGTTAGCTGATGGACGCCTGCAGCCTGGATGCTCTGCAGTAGGCCTGGGAGGTCCCTCTCGGTACATTCTAGTAAGTCATCCTGGCTTAAAGCCTTCAGCTCTTATTCCTTGGAAAATGTCCAAGGAGGTACCTGCAGGCTGTGATGCATTACAGAGTCTGTGTTTTATCACAGGGGAGCTGGCATCTTTTAATATCCCTAATAAATTGAAAAAAAGTATTTTTTGGCCCTTTTGCTTTTTTTCACTCCTGCTGTGACAACTCAGGTTGACAACATGATTCCAATACTTGTGTTGTTTATTGGACAAAAATAGTTGCTTGGTATTTATTTATGCTTTGTGCTTTGTTGTGAATTTGTTGTTTGTTGTTTAAAAAAATAGATACTTTGTACCCTCATCACACAGTTAACTATGGCCTAAATATTGAATCAGAAACGAGTCATGTAAATAGTATGGCTCAGAAGGTACATTTATTTAGTTTAAGTTGAGTAATATAAGTTGAGTTGAGTTAAAATATACTGAAACAATAGCCTCTCTTTCCCCTCAGCAAACAAGACACATTTCTCTCGATTTATTTTGTATTTCTTTTGATTATGGAATATGTTAACTGGGAAGGAATATGTTTATGCACCTTCATATACCTACCAAATAGAGACATCTCTGCAAGCAGAATTTGATGCAAACATTTCATTTGGCCTTCCTGCCACCAGAGAGCAAATAAGCAGCTTTGTGTTTTCCATCGTGGACACAGCCATGGTGTCCATGTGGTGCATATCTAAATGAAATAGAAAATAGAGAATGGAATCAATAATTAAGCTATGCGCTTCACCCAGCTATGACACCAATGTGGAAGGAGTTGATAGAACACGATATTATGCACACACACGCACACACACACACACACACACACACACACACACACAGTGTTATCAAAGCTGTGTCACGCTTGCACTGATGTGACACCATGGAAGCTAACTTTGTTTCACACACACACACACACACAAACACACATGCATACACACACACACACACACACACACACACACACACACACACGTCCATGTAGACAGAGAGCTATGGCTCACTCACACACTGCTTCTTGGCCACAGAGGATGCAGTGTGTCTGTGTGATGAATGGTTGTTTGTGGTTTCTATCTGGCTGGGAAAAAGATATTCCCCCAGATTGTCTAATCCCAGCATGTTGAGAAGTAGTCTGGATGATGGGATCAGTAGGATGGACAAAATGCCCAGGAAAAACTCCTGAGAGATAGAGAGAGACAGAGAGCGGGAGAGAGACACAGAGAGAGGGAGAGAAACAGAGAGACAGAGAGAGGGAGAGACACAGAAAGTGGGAGAGAGACAGGGAGATGGAGAGGCACAGAGAGAGGGAGAGACAGAGAGAGGGAGAGAGAGACAGAGAGAGGGAGAGAAACAGAGAGAGGGAGAAAGAGACACAGAGCGAGAGAGAGAGAGAGGGAGAGAGAGCGTATGTGTGTGTGAGTGCGCGTGTGTATGTTTACTTATTCGCTTCACACTAGTAGCTGCCGGCTACTCATGTCTCGTGTCGCTGTGTTATGTGTCCTTGTGTGTTTGTAGTGCAAATATATCATACTGTATATGACTGTATCACAAGGCCTGCCAGAGGGCGGGGGTGGGGCGGTTGATGGAGAGAGAGGGAGACACTGGACGTTGATCAAAGCTGGGCTTCTAGACAGTTCTATGACAGAGAAAAGCAGAAAGTGGGTGGTGGTGGTTCCGATCTCTTTTTCTTTTTTTCTCTCTCTGTGTGGAACAGTTGTTGTTGTCGTGTTGTTTTAAGTGTTGTCATGTCACTAAGGTAGCGCTGATGTCACTAAGGTAGCGCTGATGTCACTAAGGTAGCGCTGATGTCACTAAGGTAGTGCTGATGTCAGAAAAGTAGCGCTGGCCTAATCTGTTCAGCTTCCATCACCCTACCTGCCAGGTCAGAGGAGCAAACATATTGGCCTTTAGTCCCGAGCCATGGATGGATGTAACCTGCAGTAATTGGTTATAAGGGGGGCCAGTGTTGTGTGTTCTTGTGTGGGTTTCCTCTGAATCCTCTGGCTTCCTGTCGCTACCAAGCCCTGATAAGGTTTATCACCTGTGTGTGTGTGTGTGTCTGTGTGTGTATGAATGTGTGTGTGTGCTTGTGTGTGTGTGTGTGCGTGCGTGTGTGTGCGTGTGTGTGTATGTGTGTGTGTGTGTGTGTGCATGTGTGTGTGTGTGATGGCGATAACATTAATCAACCAATAGGAGTAGAGTATAGCCATAACCAGTTATGAGGTCACCGAGGTCCAGATGTTGTAGGGCCCTATGATTTCTGCGACGCGGAAAACGTGGACAGAATCACAGAACCTAGGTTTGAAAATGGTATTTACTTATAAACGTGGAATCACACAGAATTTGCGGATATTGTGTTGACATAACATACAAACCTATGATTTTTTTCTACATTTTGCGATTGTTAGTGTAGTGTAAAATACCCTTGCAGTAGGCATAGCCAGATAATTGATAATAGGAAGGACTCTGCTATAGCCAAGGATGTTGCCTAGTAACCATGACTCTAGGATAACTTAACGTTCAACACGTGAGTCTGCTTACTATGCATCATGTCGAAACGAGCCTCTAGTAAGCAAACCCCGTCAAAAAGATTGAGGAACACGAACTTAACTGTAAAATACCGGGCCGAACAATATCCAAATGATTATTATGTGTCTGGCCAACAACTATTTTGCAAGTATTGTTCACACACAATTGACTTGGTAAAAAAAAACTTGACAAGGTAAAAATTGGTTAAAAAAATAATAATTTGGATAATAAAAAAAAAAAATGAAAATATAAATATATAAATAAATAATAATATAAATAATAAAATAATAAAATAATAAAATAAAATAAAACGGATTCCATAGGGCCCTAATCTTGGTAATTACAATAAAAATGTTTGAGGTATTTGATTTGTTTTAGATTTTTTTGTAATTATTTTTTTTGTCACTATATTTGTCACTATATTACTATAACTAATGGAGTTGAAAGCATGCCGTCTGCCTGGCAGCTGTGTTTAAGTGGGTATAAGCCAGGTATAATTCTGACACTGATGAGTTATGTATAGTGTATTGTCAACAGGTTGTGTTTTTAGGTGTATGGACAGAGTGGAAGATATCCAGTAGGGGTGTGAATCTTTCGGTTAATCGCTTAATTCGCTTAATTTTTTGGATGTTGTGAATCGATTCAGAATCATAGAAGATAAGAATCACGATTGTTACTTACACCCCTGCTATACAGTAACTATGTCACAGAAGTCCAGCATTAAGATTCTCTCCCTCTCTCCCTCCCTCTCTCTCTCTCTCTCTCCCCCCCAGGTGTCAGACAGGTGCGACTATGTGTTTGTGAACGGTAAAGAGATGCGGGGGAAGGTGAGGATGCAGGTGAACTTCACCTACAGCTACCTGAGCGCTCAGCTGGAGCTCAACGTGTGGATCCCACGACTGCCGCTCCAGATCGAGGTGTCTGACGCAGAGCTGAGCCAGATCAAGAGCTGGAGGGTGCCCATCGTGGCCAGCAGCCAGAGGTGCAGTGCGTGTGTGTGTGTGTGTGAGCATGTGTGTGTATTTGTATGCCTGTGTCAATGTGTGTGCATGTGTGCGTGCGTGTGTGCTGATGACGTCAAGATGAGCACGACGTGTACAACATGTGCAAAATGTATTTGTTTAACACTGCGCCGACGTCACTCGTGTGCTGTGTATACATACAGATACACACACACACACACACACACACACACACACACACACACACACACACACACACACACGCACACACACACACACACACACAAACACAAACACATAAACACATAAACACATGCCTCGTTCATATTGCTCATCTCTTGTTAATTTGTTAATTTCTGGTTCTAATCATCAACATTGCAGCAAATGCTTATGATTGATGATATCATTGTTTGGTTTCTGACAACTTTTGAATGATTAAATGCACACCACGTCATAGTGACCCAGCAACATTTTTGCTGTTCCTGACAAATGAACATAACAAGGGTCTGTGGCACGATTTAGTTAATTGGGTTTTTGATTGGTTGGATGTGTGGGTGTGGTCCCTGCTGATTGGCTGGCCAGGTGTTAGCTAGGTTTAAAGATCAGCACACCACACACGGTGCCACCCTCATCTCAGCAATGTCAAGTCTCAGTCCCAGTTGTTTGTTATGTGTTATTTTGTAGTTAATTAATGTATTGTCCATTATTTACTTTTTGTGCTTTTTTAAGTTGTTTTTGAGGTGGAAGTGAACACTTTCTTGTTGCAGCCAGTTCTCCTAGGATGGCTGTAACATACACATTTAATATATAATTGTGTAATTGCACACCAGGTTTGGATATATGGATATTTATAGATCATGGTTTCTTTGTCTCCCTCCCATACTTGAATTGAACAAACAATTGCAAGCATGATATATCACACGTTTAACTTTCAAATTAACTCCCAAATGCAAATGATTCTTCTTTAATAGGGGCTGTGCTGCAAGATTCATATTTATTTTTCCCTCTAATGGTTTCACATGAACGATAATGATGGGAGATCTCTTCCTAGCCACACAGCATACTCAATGCTATATACAATACTAACCCTAACCCTAACCCCTACAAACACAGTCCTCATCATCAACTGCTGATGTGTTTGATTGCTCTCTTGCTGGAGAGGGAGAGGAGGGAGGCTGCTAGGGTGCTGAGGACATCCATCAGGACACCTGTTCCCTCCTTGCATCAGTCAACTGACAGCTCTGCACTGATAACAAAATGGCTGACTATTGCAGCAACACATGCTTTGCAGCGCCATGCCATCACCTAGGCTCAGAATAAAACTGGCATCTTATTAGAGGTGTCTACGGGTCAGACCTTTCTCTCCGACTGGCACTTAAGCCCTCCATTGCTTTGCACTTGTTGACATCGGTCAACGGATGGGGCCGGCCATCAACACACCTGCTGTAATTACTCCTTGACAGTGTTGATGTTGGACTCGGCCTCAGTTATGTTTTCCTTTTTTTTTTCCTGCGCCAGTGTGGCTTCACTCGTTATCCATGTAGGCCCTGGTTTTGACTGACAGCGGCGTTGAGCTGGCGCTGAGGCTAGACGAGGACACTGTGCTGCTATTCTTCTATCAGCGGCCCACAGCCAAGGGCTTGTCGTGGCCGTCGAGGCTTGTATGTCCAGCCTGGCATCGCCCGCCTCTGGGTACTATGGGAGAGATTTTTCATTTATTTTTTTGTCTGTTCCCCATATCCCTGTGCTTCATACATCTATGTTTATCTGGGAATAACAGACATGACCTTGCGAAGGCAGCAACACGCTTGATGGCGGACATGGGCTTTTGGTCTGCCGTCCATAAGCTCAGAATGGAGCTGAGCCAATCGGCTACGACGCCACACTGAAGGGACCATTCGCTGGCAAATGGACACAGTTGAATTTGAGAAGACAACAGAGAAAGAGAGAGAGAGAGAGAGAGAGAGAGCAGAGCTTTTGATTGCCGCTGACAGCCTCAATGAGCTCTAAGCAAAGCCTTCACATACAGCAAACGTATGTATGTGAAGGGAACGGTGGAGACAAATGTAACGACAGGACTACAGTACTTCCTGTCCATTTCTTGTCCCCAAAAATGTGCTCTTTTTTTGCGGGTGCTGATAGGTTTAGTATACACACAGCAACATGTCAAATCAAATGGAGCACTGGCTCCACAAGCCAAAAAAATACAAAATAAAAAAAGGCCAACACCAACATAAATATTAATATGCATCAACTCCTCTTAAACCAAATCTGGGCATGGGAGTAAATGAAGCGTAAAGAAAAAAAATTGGTTTCTGAAGAAGGCTGCAGTGCAGTGTTAGCCTGGTTTGTCCGTTATATTAACCTCTGAGATTAGATTGAGATTGCTCCGTCGTCACCGGCAGATTAGTTTTATGCCAGAGCTCAGGTCTTCATTTTGTACTACAACGAAGATATTAAAGAGTCAGAAACGTATAACAACCCAGACTTTTATTATTTAATATTAAAAAAAAGAATGATACGATGATTTGTCCTTTACATCCAACTCCTACTCAGCCATTAAGTACATTAGTGTGTGTAACGAAAAGCCAGGGCAAAGCGTTCATGAATTACAGATAATTTTCCCCCTGGTTGGATGTTGAATGAATTCCATTTCTCTGGGTGTAGCTCGTCATAGCGATCAACACATGCATAGCTATGTACCTCGCAAGGGATTTAATGAGACAATGGTCCTGCACACATGTGCAACGAAAGTGTCAAGTGGGCTACAGGCTGGACAATGCAAATGTGCCATTAGAATGAATTTAAACCTGGTACTATCACCAGCTTAAATAACACTGGGTGCTGATTGGCAAGGAGCTGAAAACAATGAATCTTGCTCAGTGATCACATGTATAGTGATACCTCTGAGTTCCTCTGTCTTCCCCACCTGACCCAAATGAAATGTATAGGCTGGCCTCCAGGTCTAAAATACAAGAAGAAATCGTATTCCCTGTTGAACTTTAACATTTCCTAGTGTTGTTGTGGTAACATTGTAACATGGTGACACTCAAGGATTTCGTTTTAGTTGCCCATCCCTAGTAAAAGCATATTTGTCGGCCTATTCCTGACGATCTGGAGTCCTTTCCTATGCCTTTATATTTCATTATATTTCGTTTTGGATACATTTTCACATCCAATCTAATTTCAGCGCACAGAATATAATCTGAGGAGAGAACAGGTGCTGAAATGAAATCATGGATGGAGTGTGAAAGCAAGTGCAGGCATTTGTCCACACGTAAAACATGTATGTACACGCACATGCGGGTGTATGCGTCTGTCTGGGTGTAATAAGTGATTGAATGAAAGAAAGCAAAAGACAAACAGTTATAACACAGAGGTCTTTATTCCTCCATAAAAAAGGACTAGTTTTGCTGACAGAGTTTTGCTGACAGAGCCCCAGCTGTGTTCCTCACACCATGGCTCTGAACAACTGCCCTAATTTACCCCCTCCCCGATCAACTGATCAAATCCGCCCCCCCATCCTTCAGAGAGAGGGCAAGGGAGGAACAGGGTGAGGGAACCTTTCCACCACGGGATGCTTCATCTGTCTATTTGTTGCAGATATCTAATAATATGGCAGTGCCAAACTTTTTTGGGGCTTAGTTTAGCAGACTGAAATCTGTTTGATTTGTTACCTGGTGTAATTAAATGGCAGCAGAGCTGAGCTATCCAGGGAGCGATTATTGTGAAGCAGTAAGGGAGGCAATGACAAACAAAAAAAACCAACAACCGTTCAGATGTTTTATTTTGAAGCCGTACCTCGGCCAGACGTTAGATTGATGCTTTCTTACTTGTTTATTCAGAAGACATTCAGCCACATCTGTCGTGGTGTAAGGTAAACAATAGTCTATGGGGGTAACCTGCAGTTGTGTGGGTATGAGTGCTAAATGGGTTTTAGAATAGGTGTGAACGTTACAACATGCGCAATAAAGGAAGTGTTACACCTTCACTAACTTTGCAAAATAGATTCTGCTGCCACAAGCTCAATGGTTCTGCACTGATTTTCCCTCAGTCCCCATTCCCAGATACCGTGGGAGAGGTAAACCGAGCGGAAACAAAGGTGAAACTGAAAAGATGGGGAGGTGTGATGACTCGGCAGAAGTTGGGTTTTCTGTACACTCCCTTTGTATTCATATCGGAAAGAATGTGTTATTGGTTCATTAAAAACCTTCTTTTTTTTTTAAAGTGACTTATTGCAGCTTTAATGTGGACTTGAATAAGGCTACTTTAAATATATATCTATGGATTATTTTTAATGCCAACCTTGCATTCAGGGAATTATTAGCATGGGGGCTCGGCCTTGAACCAGTTTTTTGATTCCTTTTGTATTTTTTAATCATAGGTCTGCACGGGACAGTGACGATGAAGATGATGAAGATCGACGAGGGCGAAGCTGCACATTGCAGTACCAGAATGCCATGGTTAGGGTCCTGACCCAGTTCGTGGCAGAAGTGCCCGACATGCGGGGTCAGACGAGCTTCATGTTGGGCAGCGACTGGCAGGTGGACATCACGGAGCTGATCCATGACTTCTTGAAAGTGGAGCACTCCCACATCGCACAGCTACTGGACGGCAGGATTCTGATGGGACTGGACGTCGGAATGACCGCTATCCAGGTAAGCTGTGTGTCTGCAAAGAGAACGCCTTGATTATGAGAAGTTGTCTGTTTTTGTTGCTTTTTTTTCTCCAGAAAGCCTTGAAGAACAGAAGAAAACGTGTTAAATTCAACTCACTGAACCATTCATTAGATTTAATTATCACCGAAGTTAATTTGATGACAACCTCAGGAGAGTGATATATTGTGTTACTGCAGTAGAAAACACTGTCCCTATGAAGCAGACAGTTGATTATTATACCACTGTTTGAATGTTGAATATTTGAACCGTGTTTCACCACGCGTAGCTCTGACCTCCTCATAACTCCATCCCTCCTCTACCCTGGAAGACCTTTGAAATTCATCAGGAACCTCAGGTAAAAGGAATTATTATTTACCGAAGAAATACCTACATGTGACACCAGTGTGTGTGTGACAGAGAACTATTGAACCAAACCAAACTGGATCATCCTTCCACATGCGGACATGTCTCCACCCAGGTCTAATTCCACATCCACACTGATTCACACCCACGACGGCCTGGCTGCCTCCAAGTGGCCACAGCTGAGCTCTTTTGGGCTAAGGTTACATCTTCAGGCATAAGGTTCTACATATATCATACATATAAGGTCACTGATTCCCTGCGTGGCAGAGACTATGGTGAACGTGGATGTGCAACGACACATACTGTATAAAAAAATGATCTAGTGTACCTTCAATGCACTCTTCACGCCGAGAGATAAGACGGTGGCGTGCCGTTGTATTTAGGTCAGACTGCGGCTGCTGTTCATCTGGATTACAGGTTAGATGGATTCTCTAAGGGTCCAAAAGAATTCAGAACACATCCTGAAATGTAAAGCAGGTGCATTATCTTACCAGCCAGACCAAGGTGGGTTGGGCCCAGTTGTCTGATCTCCTCACAATGACCGAAGCCAGAAATTGTAGCACATCCTTGCTCTTCGATCTCTCCACCCCCCACCCCCCCCACTCTCCCCCTCTCTCCTCCTCTCTCCCTCTCTCTCTCTCCTCTCTCTCTCTCTCTCTCTCTCTCTCTCTGTCTTCATCTCTTGTTATCTCTCTTGCGCACCACAGGTGCTGTCTCCCCTGTCGGACTCGATCCTGGCAGAGAAGACCATCACAGTGGTGGACGACAAAGTGACCATCACGGAGCTGGGGGTCCAGATGGTGACAGGTCTGTCCATGGCCCTGCAGCTCAGCCAGGGGAGCAACAGAGCTATCTTGGCCACCACCACCAGCCAGGAGGTTCTGCAGAACCCAAAGCAGGTCAGATAAACAAGCTAGCACCCGACACCATATCTCTACAGCAGAACATGTAGTAGTGCAGTATAACCAATATATTGTAGTTGAGACCACCTAAACCGAGAGTCAAGTCCGAGTCAAGACCAAGACTTTGGGGGGCGGGGGGGGCAAAACTGAGTCAAGCCGAGACCAGACCAATACGACCAATAAAGACCATGACTGTAAACATAGTGATGTCTTGACATTCACATCATTCCTCTGCTAAAATTCCTAACGAAAGGAAGCATTATTTAGGATTTTTTGGAAAATACAAATGGATGTCCAGCATACACTCAGTGACGCGGATCTAAAACACTGCAAATCCATATCACTGACCTTCAGAAAGGCTTAACACAGTGGGCAGAATGAAACAGAAAAAACACTGCTAAATTATGACTCTCAAATTGTTACATCAGCGACTGATTGGTAAATTATACAGTATGTAATAACCTGTATGATGATCTAGTGTATGATCTGGTCTGTTAATCAACAGAAGCATTAGTCTGTAGTGGTTATATTGAAAAAAATAAGTTGGCCTGCAGTCGAAAATAATTTCACGATGGAACATAAGTTGACATATGCTGCCTTCAAAAGTAGCAACTAATAAGTGCCTCCACAATCAATGAAGAACATACCTAAGAGGTGAATGAAAAAAAAAGCAAATCGCATGATTGATGATTTGGACAATATAGGAGCCACAGACTCAGACATCGAGTGGAAGATATCTCAGAAAAACATTTACCACTCACCGATATGAGTGGTGCGTTTGTATGCATTTGTTGCTTGCTATAATCAAAATAATCCGGGCGGTGAAACAGATTTTAAGTCTTCAAAATATTACTTTTAAGACGCATTTGACTGCAAAACACGGGCCAAAGTATTTAATCTTCTTCGCATTGTGAAGGTGATAAGGTAGATGTAATTGACAGAATTAGCTAAATATGACAGATGTCCCTATGAAAATCAATAGATTTAAACTGATTTTTATTGTTTGAATTATTATTGATTGAAGAAGGTTTTTTGAAGATACCTTCCACTCGATGTTAGATAAATGGGGGAATAATAGGCTGGACATAGAGCATTACGTCAGAGTCTACGTGCAGTCTATTTATAAAGGAAGGTGGCAACTTTCAAACTTAATATAATATGCAAAGTTATTGGTTGCAATTGAAGGGGAGGAGTTTTACATCCACAGTAAAAATAAAACAGAAATAAATCAGACAATACACAGGCAGGTAATGATGTCACTGCAGTTGCGGTGTCTACTGAGTCAAGGCCGAGTAAAAACGCAGTCGATTCTGAGACAAGACCGAGAACTGGTCTTAAGAGCGATCTCGAGTACTATAACACGAACACAAAGACAAAAGTTCACATACTTTTTCTTCTGCTTTTATTTTGTCTTCTTATTATATGCACTTTATTTTATGTTTTTAAGTACAGTATGAATTACAGTAAAGTGAATACTTCATTCAAATACACTTTAGCAGATACTGTCTGGACATTGCTGCTTTGTTAAACAATTCACTCCTAATCAATTAACCTTTGGCATTTTCTCATTTGTATTTTTCTTGAGATTAAAAAGAGTGGAGACATCCAGCAGCCTTTGGATCTCCTGTATCCAGTTGGCTTTTGTTTTTTGGCACAAAAACAAAAGGCTTATTTCACAGGCTAAATCAAGGAAGTGGAATGACTTGCTTGATTTTGCACCCAAAAAACTTGTTTGAATGTGTGTGTGTGTGTGTGTGTGTGTGTGTGTGTGTGCGCGTGTGGCGCGTCCAGAGAGGTTTGGGGTTGTACGGCTCTCCCAGTGTCGGGGATGAGAGCTAAAGTTCGGAGCGGTTC
>OMNS01080125.1:0-15014 GCA_900303225.1 Laemonema laureysi
GCGGGTGTCGAACAGCCAGGCGACTGAGCCTGTCTCACACGATGTTATCATACACAATATTTCCAGTTGACATCTGCCTCTTTAATGAGCCCAGGCGCGAGTCTCCTGTCGCGGGTGGTGGTGGTGGTGGTGGTGGTGGTGGTGTGACAGTGTTTTTTTTGTTTGTTTTTTGTTTGTTTTTGTCTGTTCCAGAATGAAAAGGAGGAGACTCTGACGACCAACGTGTGGATCGAGATTGTGCGTCCTCACAAACACAAACATTTGCGTTGCGTTGGTAGTAATGCATTGCACTGTGTGGTATCCCGTCGCTGTTGGTCTCATTCACCCTCTATAAGCATTTGTTTTGTTTGTTATATTTACCTCAGAGGTGACAAACTCTCTCTCTGTCTCTCTCTCTCTCTCCCCAATGTCACCTACACAGCAATGGACTGATTATCGCCTGTCCTGGGACCCGGCTAAATATTATGGGATAGAAGTTATCCGTGTGCCCTACTATTTAGTGTGGCTCCCCGACATTGGCCTTGAGAACAAGTGAGTCACCATGTGTGTGGGTGTGTAGGTGTGAATGCGTGTGTGAGTGTGTGTGAATGTGTACATGGCAGCATGAGTGTATGTGTGTGTGTGTGTGTGTGTGTCTGGATGCATGTTTCTGTGTGGATGCATAGGCGCGTGCATGTGTGTGTGTCTGCATGCCTGTTTGTGTGTGGGTGTGGGTGTGGGTGTGTGTGTGTGTGTGTGTGTGTGTGTGTGTGTATGTGTGTGTGAGTGTGTGTGTGTGTGTTGAGGAGTCTTTAATCTTTAATCGGCTGACAGTGTCTCCTTTATGGAAATATTTCCCATAATACTTTCTATAATAATGTATTACAATACTCTGTGTGTCCCATGGTTTGCAGCATCGACGGTAAGTTCGACGTGACGTACTACGTCAACGTGTTGGTCTCCTCCAACGGCTGGATGTACTGGCTGCCCCCAGCCATCTACCGCAGCACCTGTGCCATCGAGATCACCTACTTCCCCTTCGACTATCAGAACTGCAGCCTGGTGTTCAGGCACGTAGAGGGACGTGCTTGATATGAGATGGATGAAGTGTAGCACTCACTCACTGGAATAACTGGAGTGATTGAATCCAGTGATTTAGCCAATCTAGTGATTGAGTGAATCCAGTGATCGAGTGAGTCCAGTGATTGAGTGAATCTATGATTGAGTGAATCTAGTGATTTAGTGAATCCTTTGATTGAGTGAACCCAGTGATTTAGTGAATCTGGTGATTGAGTGAATCCAGTGATTTAGTGACTCTCGTGAGTGAATCTGATGAGTGAATCCAGTGATTGTTATTTGCCATTCATTGTGTTCCCCCTGCAGGTCCCAGACGTACACGGCCAACGAACTAGACCTCATCCTGGCCATCGGGGAGACGGAGAAGACTATTGAATGGGTGGACATTGACCCTGAGGCTTTCACAGGTGCATGAATCAACACACACACATGCACACGCACACGCACACGCACACGCACACACACACACAAACCATCTCTGTTTGTATGTGTCTGGCCGGCTGCCATGATAGTTTAGTTTCACTCGGGGAGCTGGTGTCTTGTGTCAGCACTGCCCCCTTGTGTCTTGCCTTTTGTGTGATGTCCTCGCGAAGGACGAACCTGTAAGGGAGACCAATGAAAGGCTTTGAGACTCACGCCTTCCTCGTGACTTCTGCACGAGAACAGCAAACAGCAAACAGGGCTGAGAGCTCTCGGGGCTGAAGGGGTCCAACGGTGTGTCTCGACAGCTGTGCACGTGTTTGGTTCACGTTGCTCGCTCGTGACCTTTCCGTTGCTAATGGGTGGCTGAGGGATGATGCAATGCATAATTTACACTGCTGAGTCTGCACCCCCACCTTGTTACTAATACAGCAAATAGGTATTAGCTCCTTCGCCATTGGAAGGTTCTCGAGAAGTGGATCCTAATCCCTGGACGACAAAATGTCTTCATTCACGTGGCACTAAAATGGTCACAGGAACACTTCGTGTTCGTCTCATGAAATAGGGTTAGGGTTAGTAAATTAAATAAATTTTCCTTTCCCTACAAAGGACCACAGACCCAGGCCACAGGCATTGTCTATATAATCACTATTCTACTGCTGAATTTCCCATCTGGGATCAATAAAGTATGACCTTATTGTTTGTTCAAAGACTTGTCCTTCTCCATCTCCAGACATCCTTTCGTAAGACTCCTTTCGTCTTCATATAAAACACAGCCCCCACTCTGTGACACATCTTTAGAGACTACCACAGTTCTGTCTTTTTTCCTGTCCTTTGCACACTGGGTCCGCACACATCCGTACTTCGCCCCTCAACCCCCGCATCGTGACCCTAAATCCTCCCGCCCCCTCTCAGAGAACGGCGAGTGGGCCATTGTGCACCGGCCGGCCAGGAAGCGCATCAACAAGCGCTACAGCCCCGACGACCTGGAGTACCAGGAGATCTACTACAACCTCATTATCAAGAGGAAGCCCCTCTTCTACATCATCAACGTCATCCTGCCCTGCTCCCTCATCTCCTCGCTGGTCGTCCTCGCCTACTTCCTCCCAGCTCAGGGTCAGTACCGGGCAGTAGCTGCGTTGTCTGTGAAGGACGGTACCGGTCTGGGTGACCACCCAGACCGGTACCGTCCTTCAAAGGGGAACCGTCGCGCTTGGCTGTTTTCTAAAAATGTAGACCACCAACTATGACCGCGCCTCTCTGCGCTGCACCCTTTACAGCCGGTGGACAGAAGCTGACGGTGTCCATCTCTGTGTTGCTGGCCCAGACTGTCTTCCTGTTCCTCATCGCGCAGAAGGTCCCAGAGACCTCGCTGTCGGTCCCTCTCATTGGCAAGTGAGTGCGTGTGTTGGACCTTTGACCTCGGGTTAGGGTGAGACATGTATAATGGTTATATTTTCAAACTGCTTGGCCCACTTTCCTGTCTGTCTTCCTGGTCCCAAAAAAACCAGGAAGTGTGTGTGTGTGTGTGTGTGTGTGTGTGTGTGTGTGTTCCACACGTGATTGTTGTTACCTCCTCAAACACCTTAATGTTTCCCCGCTCAGGTACATCATCTTCGTCATGTGTGTCACCACGCTCATCGCCACCAACCAAATCGTGGTGCTCAACTTTTCCCTGCGGAGTCCCAGCACCCACACCATGTCCCAAAGCATCAAACACGTTCGTAGGACACACACACACACACACACACACACACACACACGTCGGATCAAATGTGGATCAAACAACATGTTTGGCTGTCAACGTTTTGTTGTAGGTCTTTCTAGAGCTGGTCCCCCGGTTCCTGGGCATGGCGCCGCTGGTGGACGACACGGAGGTGCAGGCGGAGGTGAACGGGGTGAGGGAACGCCGACGTAGCTCCTTCGGCCTGATGCAGCGGGCGGAGGAGTATGTGCTGAAGCAGCCGCGCAGCGAGATGCTGTTCGACAAACAGAAGGAGAGGCACGGACTCACGCGCTCCTTCGGTAAGAGACTACCGAAGAACACGACTGGCGCTTTAACTTTGAAAGGACTGATCATGGAGTATACCTGAATGCTCCAGAACTTGACTTGTTTTATTTAATAGGATAGCCATTGTAGGTATTTTGGAAAATCTATATTTTTGTACAATCTAACTGTAAAAACAAACAATATAAACGAATTGCTTTCAACCAGGAGCTTGAGAATGGTTACTGCTAATAGTACAGACTGATCTTGTTCTGTGGTTGCCTGTGGCCCCTCCAGAAGACACGCTAGATGTTAGCAGCACGGCTAACCTGTACAAAAGCTTGGCCAAGGCAGCGCCGGAGATCAAGCAGTGCGTGGACGCCTGCAACTTCATCGCCGAGAGCAAGCGGCAGCAAAACGACATTGGATCGGTAAGTATCCCCGGCGCCACCGTCTAGCAGAGGTGGGTAGTGGTGGAGGAGGTCTCTTCAAGCCGCTCTCTTCTCCTGCCTTCGTTCTCCAAACAGGAAATGGAGAGCTGGGTGCTGATTGGCAAGATGGTGGACAAGGTGTGCTTCTGGGTGGCCATACTCCTCTTCAGCCTCGGCACGGTGGCCATCTTCCTCACCGGCCACTTCAACCAGGTGCCGGAGTTCCCGTTTCCTGGGCAAACCAAAAAATTTTTACCCGGGGATACTTAAAGAAAGGACCGGGGCAAAACATTTAGCAACACTTTAAACCATGCAAACGGTGCCCTCGCCAGGTCACTTCGCCGGGTGCCCTCATCGGGAGACCTCATCGGGTGACCTCTGTAGAGGCAGGTGTGGTCCATCCAGAGCCCAGCTGAGGCCGTGTGCCAAGGTTTGTTTTTATTGATTGTTGTATTCTCTCGCAGCCAGTTCTAGGGGTTACATATGGCAACACACCTGGGGCGGATGTGTTACCGTGGAAACGAGGTGGCCTTAATTAGAGGATCCTTCGGATCCTACCGACCTGTCAACCAATCGGCACAGCCGATCTCCACGGGGAAGGTGGTGTCTGGTCTAGCAAGTATTATTTTTCTAAAATATGTATTCCATTGTATTGTATTACACGTTGTACACATTGTAATTTCTCTGCTGGGATGCATATTAGATCTCCTGATCTTGTAGGTCCTCCATGATACCGAGTATAAATATAGGAAATTAAGTTGTACAGAATACCACATTTCTTTCAAATGAAAAGTTGTTGCCGCAATATGAGATAGTAATTTCTTGGCAATCTATTGTTTCATTTTTCTGTTTCATGGTTAATTGGATTACATTTGAGCAGCATAATGTCTCACTCAGCGAGTAGTTGCAATTGAAACAACTCAAAACCATACATTTGTTAAAAACTGATGGACATAAGTGAATCTGATCCCTTTGCATGTATAAACTTGGAATAAAACAAAATCGAATGTAATCACGTTGAATATTGTGGTTTAATTGATATCAGTGTGCTCAGTTCCTAAAAAAGACATTGATGGCTAAAACTGAAGCAGTGCATGCATTAATTTGGTGGACAATAAAATATAATGCGAACCATATATTTGTATATTGTATTATAGTTCTACTTATTCATTAAAATGATTAACTCTATGATGTGAACCTTGCAAACAAACTATACCAATTGTGTGGATTCGGGTATCAGTATGTGTGTTATTTTTATACTGTCACGGATGACCAAACGCAAATCAGTGCCAATTGCAGATTGCAGACAGAACTCGAGAACGAGAGAAACGGTAAACATCTTGCAGACAAGAATAGGCCTCGCTAAAGCCCCTAGAACAGACGGCCGAAGCAACTCGGTTGGTATGCTGAAGTGTTGACCGTTAAAAGTAAAATGCACACATAACGCGTTTGAAGAAGTTATTTTAATGGCCGCTGACCTGCGGATGACCGACGACATCATATGTATTGGTATGCTTGTAAAAAAATCTCCTCTTGCAGTCGTATTTACATGGATGTTTTAAAAGTACTGATCTCGTGTGTATGTATCTATGTTAACAAGTTAACAGTAATAACAATAATAATAATCTAACAATAATACTTTTGTTTGTTGGATTCTTATGTTGAATCATTTGGATGATTTGTGTTATGATTTGCTGTTTGTTATTTTAAAGTCATCTTTTGTATCTATCTATCTATCTATCTATCTATCTATCTATCTATCTATGCGCCTGTGTGTCCGGTAGAGGGAGTCATTGAGCTTAGAGCAAACCTCTAAGCTGTGAACCGCATTTGATTTTATTTAACTGGTCTTAAATGGCAGGCTTGGCTATATATTTATAACAATAGTAGCCGATGAGAGCAGTCTGACCACCACGGTAAGGATATCTGTATTTGTATACATTTCCAAGGTTTTCAAAAAATGATTATATCTATCTATGTCTATTTTTTTTTAAATTGTATAAACTCTGTTTAAACCTAAAACAAAGTCCCATTCTGACATTTCGCTATGGAAATGGGTAGAGCGCATTAACAATGCGATACTTATGCGATTAATTGATTATTCTCTCAATAAAAAATCGATTTCGTGCAACGCCCATTGGTGTCAATGCTCTCTACACAATGTCCGCCGTCCAGGATTTCCCAGAGGAGTGTCTACACGTCTTTCCATTGAATTGAAAGAATGCCATTCCCAATGGTGTCCCATTGGTATTCCGTCCCCGGATGCAGTCCAGTTTGGACTTGTCCTGTTTGTACTCCACGTAGCTTATGCGCTTCTCACGCATAGGACGTGCACGGTGCTGGCACTTGCAAACAGCTGGACACTGCATCCCCCTATTTCATTACAAATGGCTCGTCAGTTGTCTGCTTGAGAATCCTTTCCATTCATATAGGCTGTAATATTAGTACAATTACGGATGACTCCCTTCTTCGTTTGCGCAATGATTTGTCGTTGGTTATTCCTCACTGGGAGGGACCTGGAAAGTGCATCATCGTCGTCGTTCATGAAACATGTTGTAGTGAACGGCTTGTGCTTGGTTTGATACTTTGTACACTTCTCGACACGCCGGTCGACTATCTCTACTTCTGATGAATCGTGAGTGTGCGCTTTAACGTTTGAAGTAAGTATGAGGCGCAAACCCTTTGTGTGTTATTGTTGTCCTCGATTGCCTGTCTGGTTTTCCTGAATGCGGTTTTAATTACAAGGTAGTAATGCAAGGCAGACTTATTCTCCGTTAGACCAGTGTCGTCATTTGGATAACCATAGCCTTACAATACTGCTAAATAATAATAATAACAATAGTTATCATAATGCCTGGATGGGGGTGTTGCGTTGCAGGAAAAGGAAAAAAGGGTGGAGACGAGGAAACTTAGCCCAGAGCAGTAGACCACTGAAAAGTAAAAGTTAAGCCCGGTAATTTCCTTATTGGTATGAAATGTGTTGATTTTTAGGATACATACCCCAGGCTACACAAACCAGCGTCACACGGTTTGTAAAATGTCTCCATTAGGCCTACATGTGTGTTTTTGACAGTTGTTCCAGTGTGATTTACATTGTGTTGTGCACACATCTCGAACCAAATGAATACACAATCCAGTGACAAGTATTGAAGTCAAGTATATATGCAGACCGAGTTCAATAACGACGCATAGCAAGCCTACGCACGACAAGGTTTTAGTAAAACCTGTCCCCAAGAATTTACTCAGCGTTCTTGGTGTTATCTTGACGAAACCTCGACTGACTGATTGACATTTGGTTTCTTTGTTGCCTGTTTTGTGAGCATTGTCTACATTGATTGGAGTTTGTGTGTGTTAGCCTTACATTTGTTTGCAGTATCTAGAATATAGTATACACGAAGACAGTATAGTATTAGTGTAAGATACTGGCGACCAACCATCTTTAACAGTCCAAACGTCAGTAGATCATTGTGGATGAATAATGCTTTTACCTTGTATCTTGTGATGTGACGTGATGTTCTTTTAGATTCTCTGAACATCCTGGTCTGATTCGGACCTGCAGATCCTAATCTACAACACATGTTTTACAAGACTGCCACTTATGTCGCTAGGACGTATATTATACATTCTTTTTGGAATTATGGGACGTGCTTAACATAACTGGTCCGACCTGAACCCTCGTGTTGACAGACTCAACACCCAGTCGATAGTTTATACCCAATATCATGCCCACCTGGTCAGGTTTCCCGGACACCTTTTGTTGCTTACAAGGGGAATGCAGTTGTGTTATTATTGTGGAGAGAAGCAAATGCCACATGATAGTGGTCGTCTTCTTATGTCTTCTTACATTTGACATCCAACCTGCAATATGAATGGCTTTGAAACCCGAGTGAACATGACTAATGAATGGGTGAATGGAGCATGGGAGAGCATGGGAGAGCATAGCCAAGCTGCCTATGGGATGTAATTTCAAACGGATTCCAAGCGACACGACGTTAATTCAGACAGAAAAGCTGAATTAGGGATTCAAATGTTTAGAAAATGAAGTGCAACATACTGTAACGTGATTAATATCACTTATTAGCTAATATTAAACCAATGGTAGCATTCACAGTCATTTTTGCCTGTATGAAAAATGCTTTTTATTTATACTAAATAATAGTAAATAATAGTATAAATCAAACATGGTGGTTGTAGAGCGCTTGAACGTGAAATATCCCCCGTTGTTGTGTTTTGAGAGCAGACCAGCTGACAGCGAGACCACCGGAGCGATGGCGAGTGCGGAGGTGCACGAGATCGAACCCATGGTGGTCAGCGCCGTGGCCCCTACCCTGGATATGAGACGCTTCTCCAAGGACCAACACAACCTCAGTCCAGAGGAGGTGGATGGTCTCATGCATGACAGTGGTGAGGAGAACAATGTCCAAATGAAACGCTTGACTTTTTAAAAAGATTTTAAACTATAAATCTTCGATTGTGTTCCTGGCTTAAAGTGAATCAAATAAACTGGTTCACTCCCAACCCCCCAGAGGGCCGTCCCTTCCTGGTGGTGCACCACCTGATGGACGTGAAGGAGATCGGAGTTCCTTTTCTACTGCCCGGAGCCCCCATCACCTGCAGAGTGGAGAGCACAGAGAGATATACGACCCGCTCCAAGGTAAGCCGTCTGGGGACCTTGTATCTTCAGCTCTTTGAAGGAGGGCGACAGTAGCTCAGAAGGTACAACAGGTCACCTGATAACTGGAAGGTTGCCGGTTTGATCCTCCCTGTTTCCCCCCCATGCTAAGTGTCGAGTGGCCCACAAGCACGATGTAAATGCAGTCGTTTTACTTTCCATTGTGGTATAGCTGTCCGTGATGGACAGATAAGTAAGGTGTGTTACATAAGGCCGCAGAACCCTGATGTAATGAGTGTTTGAAGTGACATCATCCTTCTCGCTCATGGTAATGACCTTGGAAGACAACAAACCACTGAGCCACTTTCAAAGGAAATGGTCTCATGAAATGCTGAAAGTTGTTTGTGTTTCACTAATTGGCACATTATGTCTGAAATGAATTATCCCAGCTAACTACTGAATGGATAAATTCTACTAAATAAACAGTTTCTATACAGTATTTAATGTCTTAACATTTTTATGTACGCTCTCTTTTAACATTGAAATCAGACTTTGTCTTTCTCTGTGTTGGGTGGCCATCGTCGTGCGAGCACGCCAACACGCCAACAAGCTAACAAGCTAACACGAGCCTCTGGTTCCCCCCCCAGGTGAGCGTGTGCACGCTGTACACGGTCCGGCTGACCCACGGCCCGTTCAGCTGGACAGTGAAGAGGAAGTACAGGCGCTTCCAGGAGCTCCACAGAGACCTCTACAAGCACAAGATGATGCTGCACTTCATCCCGCTGGGAAGGTGGGTGGTGCCCCCTCCCTGCTTATCAAAAGGAACATTAAAATCGGCCTCTGGCTGACCCGATTGTATGTGGCGGATATTTGTTTAAAAGGGAGGGGTTCGGCTGAAATGGACACGAGGGCCCGGCTGGATTTTCTCTTGTTGTTTACCTGTGGCTACTTTGAATATTCAATCGTTTGTAGATTTGCAAAGGAGAGGCAACAGCTGCGGACGATGTCCGCGGAGATGCCCATCCTCAACAGCTCCGACAGGGGGAGGAGAACGTCAAGCAAGCCGGTACTGACCTTTATCCCAGCTACCCTGAGTCATCTCATAGTTACCCATAGTCACCCAAACATTGCAACTTTGTCACATGTACAGTGTATAAATATTTCAGAATATGACTTGTTCTAGTTCTTTTGCATGAGCCATACAGTGTTCCGGGAAACTAATATAATTTTAACATTCACTTCCTCATTGTTGCTCTGCAGAAATATCTGGAGGAATACTTGAACGGACTTCTGGACAATGCCTTCTGCAGGAATGATCACAGCATGGTGAGGACACACACACACACACACACACACACACACACACACACACGCATACGCGCATGCACACGCACACACACAATATGTAAATATATATTTTGTTATCGATTGGTTTCAGCTGGAGTTCCTTGACGTCAGCTCTCTCTCTTTCGTCACTGACCTCGGACCCAAAGGCCTGTAAGCATAGCAACGCTTAACAAAAACAGTACAACGTTTCTAGCCCGAAGGGAAGGAGAACACCAGAGCGTGTGTTTTTGTATGTGGAGTCACAGAGGACTTGTGTTTTGCGTCTTGCGCCAGGGAGGGGCCCATCTTCAAGAGGTCGGGCGGACATCGTATCCAGGGTCTGAACTGCATCGGTCACCATCAGTTCTGCTTCCGGTGGTCACGCCGCTGGCTGGTGGTCAAGGACTCCTTCCTGCTGTACATGAACCGCGACCACGGGGTGGTGTCCTTCGTCCTGCTCTTTGACCCCGAGTTCAAGGTCAAAGTGGGCAGCGCCTACACCGACACGAAGCATGGCGTGTGCTTCGAAAACTTCACACGGTAAAACGTTTAGTTTTGTGTGTGTGTGTGTGTGTGTGTGTGTTTGTTTTAATGGTGTTTTGGTTTCCTTTCTATGGGGAATGCACTTAATGACTTTGCATGAGTTATGAGTTTGGATTCTTGTTTATTGTTAACTGGTGAACAGATTCTTTCATAACCTTGAGGATCCTAACAAAATTTGAGGGAACCAAAAACTAATTTACTGTGTTTTCCTCCTGAATAATTTTTCCATGTTTTGTTTTTTTCCATGTGTAAACAAATCTAATCTAGACCGACAAATTCATTCATCATGTTCAATATTCTTATCCCAGGCTAGTTATTGATGACAAATTCATTCATCATGTTCAATATTCTTATCCCAGTAGCTAGTTATCTGCGCTGCACTGTCCTCTTGTGAATCTAAAATGTCCTGAAGTCCTTTCTCTGCCTCTCCTCCTGCAGAAGCCTGATCATCAAGTGCAGTAACTACCGACAGGCCCACTGGTGGAGCCATGAGATCAACCAAATAGCCGATGCCTCGGACTTCATCAAGGTGCAGCGCCACGAGGGCTTCGCTGCCCCCCGAGAGAACACGCTCACTAAATGGTGATCATTTGACGGAGGAGGAGCGGGTCGCAACGGCCGCCAGATTGGCGTCAAACTCATTTTTCTTTCTAAATGCGTTGTTTCCGTTGTTTGGAAGGTATGTGAACGGCAGCGGTTACTTTGCGGACCTGGCCGACGCACTGGAACAAGCCAAGGAAGAGATCTTCATCACCGACTGGTGGTGAGCGTCCAACCGAACGTGTGAACCAAGCGCTACGCTTTCATCGTCCAGTTTGGGAGAGATTGTGTATGTAGTTGTTAAAAAGTGGATCCGTCTGTCTGTCTGTCTGTCTGTCTGTGTCTGTCTGTCTGTCTGTCTGTCTGTGTCTGTCTGTCTGTCTGTCTGTCTGTGTCTGTCTGTCTGTCTCTCGCTCTCAGGCTCAGCCCAGAACTGTTCCTGAAGAGGCCTGCCACAGACACCTACTGGCGTCTGGATGAGATTCTCAAACGCAAAGCAGTAACAGAGTCTCTTTTACTCTTCCTTTACTCTCGTCTTCTCTCTTTAGTGTACCGTACATTCGTGGCTCATTCTTCTTCTGGTTATTTCTGCGCAGGAACAAGGTGTCAAGGTGTGCATACTCCTCTATAAAGAGGTGGAGCTAGCGCTGGGCATCAACAGTGAGCACAGCAAGAGGGCTCTGATGAATATGCACCCTAACATCAAGGTCTGTACAACATCAACGTTTTCCTTTCCTGCTTAGACCCCCAGGGAGTGAACCCATCCTGGAGGCTAGCTACTATGACTATGTAACTAGATCATATTTTAAAGCTGCGTGTTTTAGCACGTGTTTTAACCAGCTGCCAAGAAAAGAGTTACACAATTGATTGCATTGAGTGCATTCAGCCTCAACTGCTTCTCTCTAGGGTTTCAATTAATTTTAGGATTCATTTTAACTAACTGATCCAAAAACATTATCCGATACAGAGAAAAACAACCACATATGTGCATTTCTGAACCTATAAACGGCAAATATTTGATATTTTACTTTACTAAAGCGATTAATCGATTTTTGTAATTATTATAGATACATTTTCTGTCGACCATCTCATCAGTGCAATGGCCTGATTGTTTCAGCAGTTCTATATATTATCTTACATGTCCTCATACTCATCTTCATCAGGTGATGCGCCACCCGGACCATGTGTCTTCGGTGGTCTTCCTGTGGGCCCATCACGAGAAGATGGTGGCCATCGACCAGTCCGTGGCCTTCGTGGGGGGTCTGGACCTGGCGTTCGGGAGGTGGGATGACAGCCAGTACCGCCTGACAGACCTGGGCTCCACGGAGCAGTTCAACCGTGTGTCACAGGTAGGAGGAAAGCAAGACTTTTTTTGTAGACGTTTATCCAAGGGTGCCAACAAGTAGGCTGCGGACATGGGGGGGATCGAACCCAGTAGCTTTCGGCCGGGATTCATACACCCTGGCCACGACGTCGTCGTCGTGACGCACAAGTGAGACCTACAAAAAACATCAAGTGGTGAACACACTTTGGGTAGAGTGTCGTCTAATTATGCACTAGTGTGTCTTCAAGGTGATCTATCATCATGATGATGATTAAGTGAAGTGTTTGCTGTCATCTTGTCAGACCTCGCTAAGAGAACATTCACCTCTGGGAGAGATGAATTTTGGATAATTCAGTTGCTCAGCAAGAGATTAATATTAGCACAAAACAAGCTCTTTCCATGTACAACACGACGTTAGCCAATCCGCCCGTTGTCATTCTTCAAGAGAACAATATATATCATAAAATGATATATATATATAAGAAATGTAATACTTTGTCATTCACAGCAGGCAATTTTATATGGAGCGACTCAAATTTAATTTGTCCAATTTCCATACTTTATGTGACTGCAAAACTTTAATACAAAGCGGTAACTAAGGCTTGGAGTGAAGGGGAGCCCATAGAGGTCCCATGAGTGTGGAATGAAGAGTGCTGTGTAGGCGTCACCTCCGGTGCTTGGTCTTCACCAGGGATGACAGATGGTGGTTTGACATTCTGGCAGTACTTCAATGATCGTTCTTTTGCAGAAACCTCCAATAATAGTCGAGGATCGACTGACACAGCTATTCCTTCTGTCTGATCTGTTGTCTTGGTGCTTCTCATTTCCAGGAGAATGGAGTCACCGATGGCCCGGCACCAGCAGAGCCCAGTCCCCCAGAAGACCAGGACCAAGATGATCTGACTGGGAACACCAAGTACTGGCTGGGCAAAGACTACAGCAACTTCATCTGCAAGGACTGGGTTCAGCTGGACCGTCCCTTCGAAGGTACGCGCTCCAGATCCTCCAGATCCTCCAGTTCCTCTCTCTCTCTCTCTCTCTCTCTCTCTCTCTCTCTGACAGACACAGAAATAGCCAACAGTGTGGTCTCTGTCCCTCCCTTCCCTACGCCAGATAACATTGACCGGAATAAAGTGCCACGCATGCCCTGGAGAGACCTGTCTGCGTCCGTCCACGGCCTAGCGGCCAGGGACCTGGCGCGCCACTTCATCCAGAGATGGAACTTCACCAAGGTCCAGCCTTGCAGTTAACCCGCAAAACCAAAAAAAATGACTTTGACTTGACTCCTTGAAGATTGACTTCCTTTTGTTATCATGTCTGCTGTAGGTCTTCAAGAACAAGTACAAGGACGAGTTCTACCCCTGCCTGCTCCCCAAGTCCCACAGTACTGCTGAGAACTTACCCTTCACTGTGCCCGGCTCTGGACGGGCCAAAGTACAGGTACTTAAAGCGGCACTCATTCATTCACGTCGGGCTCGGTTGATTCCCACTTAATTATTGCATTAATTTTAATGGGATTTCGTCCTAACAAGACAAAAATATCCGAATAATCAATACACGAGCGGACTCATTTGTCCGGTGCTCTGATCGATACTACAAACCTGAAGGAAGAGAGGTGAGATCACCTTAATGTGGTCGGCGGTCAATTGATCCACTGAGCAGCTGCTCTGACCCGACCCTTAAGGCACCACGCCGCCCGATCCACTTAAGAGAGAGAGCTGTTGCCAACACAAGGCCGACCGTGTCCTGCCGAGTTCAAACAACACGACTATTAACCCAAACAAGCAGTCGGGAGGCTCGCTTGGCGCATAACGCAGCAACACACAAGCTGTTCTCTAATGAGTTCCCCATGTTTGAGATGCACCGGGTCACTCCCCAAGGGCAGAGCAACAGAGGGCCATTAGGCTGCAGGCAGCTGCGCCAAAGGTGGAGGAACTCTGGCTGTGGTGAACAGGAAGTGGCTGGAAACACGACTAGTTATCCGAGAAAGCAGGAAGATTAGTCACCGGGGGCGGGGACATAGTTTACATAGAGACATAGTTTACAGTAGGAATAGCTTTTAAGGCCTCATTTTGAGATAATCAACGGCATTTAGATTTTAACGGCATTAGATTTCATCACAAAGTACTCTTGTCTCAGTACCCTTCTCAGTTTCCTAGCTCTGTTATTGTTTTGTACTATAACAGGACACTAATTGATCAATTAGCAATCGTCAATCTGCCGTCTCCTCTGTTTTATTGTTGATTCAAATGCAATAAACAAAGTTCATAAAGAAAAATGTGTGTCTCCTCTGATTGGCGCAGGTGCTGCGCTCTGTGGACCGCTGGTCGGCCGGAACCTGTGAGAACTCCATCCTGAACGCCTACCTGGACACCATCAAGAACAGCGAGCATTACGTGTACATTGAGGTAATCTGGGATCCAGTGGGTCCTACTATGTTACCTAGCAGAGCTTCTGGGAGGAGAGACGGCTCAGAGCCTGGGCTGTAAACGAGAAACGGAATGTGGGCGGAGTTACGCCTTGTTTCCTGTTTCATTGGAAGTTGCAAATATGAAGCGAAAGAATGTGTGTGTGTGAGATTGTGTGTGTGTGTGTGTGTGTGTGTGTGTGCGTGTGCGTGTGTGGTCCCTCATACTATTATTATCAACCATCTTCATCCCTGTGGTCCCTCAGAACCAGTTCTTCATCAGCTGTGCGGACGGGATGGGCATCTACAACGGCATCGGCGATGAGATCGTCAAGAGGATCCTCCGAGCGCACAGGTAACCTCCGACC
>OMNS01080129.1:0-13124 GCA_900303225.1 Laemonema laureysi
TGTGTTAAGCCACCTGGGCATCACCCCCCCCCAGAAGTACATTATTTTCCAATAACAGGACAGGACAGCCCAGAGTGGTTTATTCCACTTATAGCAGGGTTACCAACACCGAGTAGATATTAGTTACTGTCATCTATAATGTTAGTGTTTTATAGACTTAATCAGCTGAAATCAAAAGACTCTTCCGCGGTGCTGTGAACATATTGTTTCTGCGTTGTCAAGGAAAGATCTGGTCCAAGTTATTTTTGACCGTTGTTGTTCATGATGGATTTTTTCACGCGTTGATTCAGAACTGATCAAAGGCAGAGGAGTCCTGTTATTGAAATAGAATGCATACCCTTGAAACGTTATTGACCAATCAGGACCCAGGATTCAACAACAGGGTGGAAGCTGCTCTGGCTAGTTCCTCATGTAAATGCAGAACGAGGAGAAGAGCACATACACACCCAACAGGACACAGATGGGCATGGACCTCATGGAGACCACCTCCACAGCAGTCCCACCAGCGCACCGCGTCAGCACAGTGGGAGGTCCTCCCCAAAGTGACATCAGAGGGTGTGTGTGCGTTGCTAAGCTACATAGTACGGTGTAGCTAGCAAGGCCGGTTAAATGGGTTTTTTAGCACTTCATCCCATCTACAATATTTAGAAGCCATGTTTTCTCACTAATGAGAATACTGCTGGAGTTCCATCCCTGCCATACATCAGTACAAAGGAGGCGCGTGCGTTGCTGGTAAAATGTGTGATAAATGATACGCATATATTTGGACCACTGTGCACAGCCTCAATCACATGTATGATAACACAAGGGCCCGGGGTCTCGGCCAGGTGGGCTTCCTACCATTCATCTGGGCTACTGGACGACAGGCCCACTGGGAGGCATGTGTTGCTAGAGCGCCCCCTCATGGGCGACCTTGACAACTGTCAGTGTCGTCATTTTTCACTACAAAACAACTTCACTGCAAGTGAAGATAAATCATACACAGAATAAAAAGGCACAGAGTAGGAAAGAGCATCACATGCACAGGATCTGGTCTGGGGTCAGGTCTGCAGCAAAACACATGCACAGGATCTGGTCTGGGGTCAGGTAGTAGGAAAGAGCATCACATGCACAGGATCTGGTCTGGGGTCAGGTCTGCAGCAAAACACATGCACAGGATCTGGTCTGGGGTCAGGTAGTAGGAAAGAGCATCACATGCACAGGATCTGGTCTGGGGTCAGGTAGTAGGAAAGAGCATCACATGCACAGGATCTGGTCTGGGGTCAGGTAGTAGGAAAGAGCATCACATGCACAGGATCTGGTCTGGGGTCAGGTCTGCAGCAAAACAAGCCAATCAGAAACATGAGGAACTCTTTAGGCTCAACAGGCATGCACACCATTTTACAGGTAAGCATGCTCAATACCCGACAGCACTGGAAGCATTTCACTTATCGTCTTTCTACCTCGACGCCTAAACCTCACTTTCAGTATTAGTAGAGATGAGTAGAACAGACTATTCACCTGGTACCAAATGATTGGTTGAAGAGAACCCCCCTGGAGAGAGTTATGTCAACAACGATAGACTCAAAGAACACTCGCTCTCCAAACCACCTTTCCCCAAATTATCATTCATGAGTAAAGACTTAGAAATAGTTCCTCCTAAAAACAGGTTGTGGTACAAGTATACGGATATCAGGTCTTAATGAAGGGGAGCCGGCTGCTGAAGTCCTGCCCCACTGGACAACAAACACCCACTAACACCTGCTTTTGTCTTTAGTGGCAAAAGTTACAATCGGCAATAATTCCCGGGACAAATGACTCCGCAGTAGTCCCGGGTTTACCGGCTCCAGCTCCCATCGCCAGTGGTGCACACCTGGGCATCTGGCCCAACGCTAAGCCGCAACGATGTTGTCCTTCATACCCACTGAGACCGCTCTGAGACTCTGGTTCTAATTGTTGTTGTTGTTGTTACGTTGTATTGTGAATTCCCCAATAGCAACAAGCCATGATGTAGAGGCATTTTTAAGCACTTCTCTGTGGCATTCTGGTGAAGGAAACCTGTTTAACTAGCCACGTGGCACAGGAGCAGAACACATGCATGCATGCATGCATGCATGTACACACAACTTGGAGAACACATGATACATTGACACAGGAATTATAAGCATGATACAACAAACACTGGAGGCAAGAGTTTGTTTTCACGAACGTCATCTCAGGTTGCTTTGTTGAGAAGGATACCAACAAAGCAAGTGGTGAGAGGCACGCAGGGAGAACATGGGGTTGATACCCGGGAGTGTGTCACACAGGGAGAACATGGGGTTGATACCCGGGAGTGTGTCACGCAGGGAGAACATGGGGTTGATACCCGGGAGTGTGTCACGCAGGGAGAACATGGGGTTGATACCCGGGAGTGTGTCACGCAGGGAGAACATGGGGTTGATACCCGGGAGTGTGTCACGCAGGGAGAACATGGGGTTGATACCCGGGAGTGTGTCACGCAGCGAGAACATGGGGTTAATACCCGGGAGTGTGTCACGCAGGGAGAACATGGGGTTAATACCCGGGAGTGTGTTAATGTGTGAAATACTGCCGCTGTTGCTCTGAAGCTGTAAGCAGGTTTCTTGCAGGGATCCCAGAGGTGCCAGAAACTATGCTGCAACGTCCCCCTCTGCTGATCCACTGTCTCCTGCTCCCATACATCAGCCTAGCGTAGCTTAACCTAGCACTCGCTATAAAACCCTTCACTACCCTAACTACTCTGGGGTCAAAGAGTGGGATAGTGTCTGTGTTAATGGTAGAGAGGTCTAAAATACATCTGTGACCACCAAATAGATGACTCACAGGCTCATCGTATCATCATAGAGATTTGAAATATAATTTTCGCTTCATGGGGTAGTAGTTTAGTAGAATAGTAGTTTTACCCAGAATGGAGCCAATTATATTATGATGTACTGGCGATTTTAGTAGAACCACAAGGTTGTTGTGTTATTTGTTCTTTTGGTTTTCTTGATGCCCTCTTGTCTGCCATTATCGTACAGAAGCTTACAGGAGTACAGGAGACCTGTAAAGGTATTCCTACTGTGTGTACAGATATCCTTTCCATCCTTTTCTGTGGGAACCAGCAAACAGATGAAAAGCGATGTGCTGTTAATGGGCCACTCAGTATGAAGCCCCTGAAGAGGGAGAGACTTACCGTAATGTGCTTGGAAGGCCTGCGGCTTCACTACCTGACTGCAGTGGCTGCACATCACCAGGTAGAAGTCGTCCTGTGCGGGACACTGGCCAAATATGGGCATGTCTGTAGAAGTAGCAGAGAGGGCAGAGGTCAGGAAGAGGTCAATAAACTAGGCCAGCGTTTGCTAGCTGCCCCAGCAGGGAGCAAACCTTCACTCTTGTAAAGAGGTGCTTACAATTCATTTTCCCAACAGTGTAGTTGCAGTTTTTTTACTAAATAAATGATCACAGACTGAGGGTGAAGTTTAACACTTCTATTGAATCTCTTTCCCTGTAGTGGCGGCGGTCAGAAAAGCATTAACAATGAAATCATGTCTCTAGATAGCAACTGAAACAACCAAGACATCACGTTGCATTGACCCAAATGACAAATAAACTACAAGGCCAGACAAACTGAAAACAAAAGGTTAAGAATGGAAGGCAAATATGCTTACAATTAATGAGTCTAAATGTGTTAATTTGTCTTAATTAGTCAAGAAGATAAGGAAGTAATACCAGGAAATAATGATGCAGTACAAAGAATCCATGTGGGACCACAAGATGGATCTGATGACCACAATTAAGTGATTACAAACTGCATAATAATTTACTTGTCAATAGATTTCAGGCAGAATACACTTGTTGAGCACTACAGTCCAGTGGTGTACAGCAGGGTAGGAAATACACTTTTCTAACAGGGGCTTTTTTGCCCCCATGTAATATGTTTTGGGGTATTTTGGATAATTTCCCCAGCTATTTGATCAAATGTTGGGAAATACCGCATCTATGTTGCGTGACAGACCAACATTCAATGACTCAGAAAAACATGTTCAGAGAAAAATACAGAAGTTAACCATTTTATGGAGGCATTTAAAAGCCTAACCCTGTCATCCAAATTTAGAGAGCAGTCGTAATTCTTTTAGACCCTGGTGTACAGTATCCAATATTTTAAGAAATAGTTGTAGTAGTAATAATAATAACATATGTATATACATGCTTCCTGTACAAGTTGCCATCTCTACCACTGGCCTTACAACTAGAATGGCAGCCCAATGGTGAAGAGCCCTGGTGTGCATGTGGATGCCTTGCAAAACAACTAAACCAGCGTCCATATACCTGCTCAACGTACACCACTTTAATTAATGGAGCACCTGGGAGCATTAGGGATTGGGTTCCATTATGGACTCCGTTATGCAGTTTTATTCCTTGGTTTGAATGTTGTTATTTTCCGTCTACGAGCTATGGTTGCCAAAAAGCAGAAAAAAAGAACAGGAAATGTACCTTTGCACAAGATTAATAGATGTAGTGTACAGAACCAGCCAGACCTACACATCGACAGGATGCAGGTCTAAGACCAGCACGGCCATCAAGAATGGAAGTGTATTTAATGCCAACTTAGACAGAATTTTCTGGCAATAGCCGAATTTTCTAGCAAAGTGCAAAATCCACACTTGGATGCTATTCTGAGAATGAAGAACAGTTTTAGATTAGTTCCTGTGGAAAAAGGATATTCAGTTACAACTTACATAAATGGCCCGTTCCTGACCCCATTGGAACTAAATATGAATAATTAACTCAGCAGGCAACACTATGGCAAATTAAATCATTACAAACACGGTGAAAATACTGCATCTGTCTGAAATTCCCTCCTAAACATCCCAACAGCCTGTAGCGGTGGTGCCAACGTGATCAAAATGCATCTCAGCTCAGAGAACTGGAAACCGCCAAATTAAGGAGGCTAATTGAGATATCGCCTGGGGCACGGCGAGGAGACGCGTGGAGGGCAGACTTGGAGTCGATCTCCAGTACACACTCTACTGAGAGCGTCAAGGGTCCTCCAGCCTCAGCCTCGCTGCTGGTGAAGTCTGGAAGTGACGAGAGCCATTATGACGGCCCTTGTAGAAGGCCCTACCTGGCCGGTCTCCTCTACTGGGAGGCCATTTGCAGGCTGATGTGGGTGAACCAACAAGCCACTACTTAACTTAAAGGCACGTCAAGTGACGGAAGATACTCTCAAGTGTCTACTTCAACTGCCAAGCAGTAACAAGGCTTATTTTCACAGCTTTGGGGGATTGCTATGGGGAATGGCAACAGCGGTCTTGTTATGCAGAGAGGCTTGTGAGCGATATAGAATTTGAGTGGTAAATTGCTTTGCCAACATGCATTGCTAAGGGCTGTGCTACAAAAGAGACCAAGTGTGCAGGGATTCCCATCATCATCGTGTGTAAACAGAGCAGATCTCAGAAGCACAGAAGCCCAACCTGTGGCCCTTCCTCGTGCTCATTTCATCTGCAGCAACAATGCAGTGCCCCGTACAGTCTAGTCAATTATGTTTGTATGCATTTTAAGATCATTTTTGCAATATTAGTTTTTCTCAATTCCAATAAGCTACTCCCAGCAGGAAGACATTAGAGTCCAAACAATCGCATGGCTTTTCTTCTGGCTGATCCAACAGAACCCACTCTGAACCAGACAGTGTTCTCCATCAAGTGTTCCACTTGCTAGACAAAAAAAAAAGTCTGCCTGGCTGAATCTCCGCTGCTCTGCATTCAGTTCACTGGCACCGACTGTACCGCCCAAATGGCCCGCCTTGAAAAGTGGTAGAACGCCATTGTGTGTGTCAGCCTCGTTCTCGCGCGGCTTTTCTTCTGTTCCCGTGTGCAAGGACAAGAACAAGAAGAAAGAACGCGTGAACGAGGAAGTCAGCAAGTGGGAACGAGAACGGAGCAGTGAGAGAAGGAGCGCAAGGAAAACAAGAAGAGGTGGAGGTGGGAGAACAAAACCAGTGTCCAGACATACGCCCAGGCTACAGTGAGACAAAGAGAACAGAGACGCCATGGAGCGGGAGGAGGCGTGGGGAGGGGGACAGGCGTCTGTGAGCGCTACACCAAATGAGAGTCCAGTTAATTTCAGCGCCCTCTTCCATGGCAGTGATGAATGATCTAGGTGGAGGAACAGCATCAGCTCAGGCTGGCGTTCAGCACCACCGAGCTCGCTACACACAGTCACAGTCACAGAGCTATGCAGAGCCTGACCTGCAGCTGACATTAAACGCTATATTTCCCAGTTAGCCAGACTTTCACTGCCTCCCATAGAAAAAAACCAACAGAAATGGGATCCCAGGAGCGATCACCAGCACGTCGATACGCACGCTGACCGCCGGACGGTGGAAACGGTGTCACACCAGGGGAGAATCACAGTGGTGAGTCATGGAGGAGGTGTAGTCACTTGTAACCACACACACACACGCACACACACACACACACACACACACACACACGGTTGGTAAACACAACGACGCCGGACGACAACAGAAACACTGAGTTGGGAGAAGGACAAACGCTTTTTCTGCCATTTCTACCAGACTTGGGTTCCCTTCAAGTCGAGGTAAGTGACCAGTGTGCATGCGCTCTCCAAGCCTTCTCCTTGACCTCCCCGTCTATTTCCAACAGCAGAACCTCAGCACACAGACAATATCTATTTAGGTCAGCCTCCCCCTTGAACTGCTTGTGAAGCCCAACACTGTATTCATTATTAATTCATTAATTGTTGGCATCAAATACAATAATGTGTTTTATAAAGGTTATTGTCATCCCAAAAACTATTGTGAATATATAACAGTAGTCATCAATTGTTTTTCGAAATATATTAAATGTTGGGTCGATGCCCTTAGATACACCAGTGATCAACTCCATCCATCCTGGAATATATGCCTGCAAAAACTGAGTAGGAACTGAACAAACAACTCCACGAACCTTCTGGGATAGACAAAAGCCTGATTGTGTTTCTGAAATGGTATACATTTGACCTATGCTGCAGATAGCATGTTGAGCTTAGTTCTCATCCTGAGAAGAGCAACTCTCCTCAGAGAGACAACCAACCAGAGTGGTTTTGCGTTTAGCGGACGTGCAAATTTAAACATCAGGATAAGTAGCCTGCAGGCCCAAGAGTTGCCAATTTCCACCTCAACTTTTCTGGTAGATATCATATAGAAGCTGCAAATTATATAAATCAATTAGAAAAACGATAGCGACGATAACGGCTGCTTCTGTCTTTGATGAATGTTTCAACAGCCTTAAACAGGACAACCTCCGTCTGTTAGCGGTCTGTAGTGTGTGATGTGAAAGGCAAAGCACTTCAAACAATGTGTGCATTTACATAAAGTTAACCGGACTCCGACGAGAGGCCCATTCCATGCGGCGCAGATATACTTTTTAACCAGCGTTCACATCGTCAACAGAAGTGTTCCCAAACTACTTTACGTGTCACTGGAGGATTCCACCAGAGAACTCAGACCGTGTACAACTTCTGGATTTGCATGATGGGAACAAACATGGAGACACTCGAGGAGGTTGCCATCTTGTTCATTCTGAGATCACGACAGCGTAGATGGTATGTAAGCTTGTCTTCAAAACTTGACCTACTGACCCCTGACCCCATACTGCCCTGCTGTCCAGGTGTGTATCGCATCTCGCGGACGCGTAGCGTTACTCTGAGGATGTGCGCGACCAGCGCCCCAAACAGACGCAGGACACACCAGGCGGCCATCATGCGCACGGGAATGCATAGTTAAAAGCAAATATATCTCTGGCCTAAAACACACACACACGCCATCACATAGACCTTTGTGAACAATCGCGTCCAATACAAAGAGATTGTGCCCTAATCATTTGTGTCTGTTGTAGCGAGGCTGTCCAGTAGACTGAGGTTCCTGGTAAGAACATAAATCAAAGCAATGTGTAGATGAGTTGTTGTGTCCTGACTCATCTCCTTTGGAGATCCACAAAGCTGTGTGCCTCATGATGCAACAGATTCTCACAACAGCGATGGTAAAAAACTAACTGACGGTTGACTCATGACTGAATATTTTAACTATAAACTAAGCTTGACATTAGTGACATTAAATATGACATTAGTGACATTAAATATGACAGTGTGCCTGTAAACACTTGTGTAATGAAATGCTTTTAAGTTAATGACTATTCTGTCTGTAGTCTGATTATTCAATTATGTTTTCTAAAAACACCAACAAGTAAAAAACTGTAAATCTCTTAATCCAATCCCATTTCACATACATTAACATTACAACCTTAAATCCGGTCCCAGCAGCAGAATGTGTCCTACATTCTGGACGTACTGTAAGGGATTGTGTCTGCACATGGTCTCCGCAGGAACATTAACTACATAAGGAACACAGGAGGCTAGAACCTCCGATGAATGCTGGACAGAGAGCCCAGGGTGTCCACATCGTCCCATGAAGTCCTTATGGACTCTGGATAAATGGAGTTTAAAATGTTCTTGGGTAATGTTGTATTCAGATGGTCTGCTTTCAGCACATGATGATGAATGTTAGCATTTCGGAATACTGTGAGAATTGTTTTGTTTTTACCAAATCCACGACAACACTGCCCTTGTTAACACTCAACTGACAGTTATATTCAGAACAAACCGTGTCCGTATTCATAATGTTCCTAAAGACGGATCAGAGGTTATCAACCGTGTTCGTGAACAGAATGAATGAACTGACAGAAGACTGTCCACCTGTTTAGCTCCAGTACATGGACAGTATATATAACCTGTTGAGCTACTTGTCTTCATAGTGGAAGCTGGAGCTCTCCTACGCCAACTGTTTAATGGAATTCTATTTTTAAGATACATGTTACTAAATATATGTGTAGAAAGCATAAGAGGACAAGAATAGACAACATATTTTTAAGCAGCTTAGCGCTTTACAAATACTATTTAAGGCTAATGTTGGAGACTTGAAGCTTGAGACTTGGACATCTAGACATCTATGACAACATTGCGACGCATTTGTATTACATTACATTATATTACATATTGCATCATTGATCAGAATAAAGTGTGCGGTTTCCCTTGTCACACAAAGCATGAAGGCTGTTTGAGTAAAACATAGCTAATGCTAAAACGTGTATCGCTCCAAATACTATTCTGTACCAAACATGTGAACTACGAGGAAGCCAGTGGGCCTTTTAATCACTAACTAATACTACATAATAATGAAACAGTAATATGGCAGGATGTCAGTCTTCACACCACCTGGGCCTATATCACAATATTACTGACACTAGATGGATCAAGTTGTGGATGACCCATATAGTAAGTTATTTGAAGCTATAAACTGCAACGTCTACACCAATAGGCCTACATAGAAAAAGTCGTTACTTTTCGTGTCGTCGTATGGCCGATGTAAACTGATCTGAAATTATGGACGCGCATGTGAAGTGTATGAATCTTTTTTGTGTATGTGTGCAAGAATCAAAACACACCGATGGCCAAAAAGAAACGCTTACCTTCTCTGCACAAGCGCATGGCTTCTCGGTTTTTCCCGAAGTCTTTGAAACTTTCCTCCGAATCTGCACCTGAATCAAGTCAATCCGATACACACAAATAAATAGTTACACTTGCTTGCTTGCTCATGCTGTTGCTACCAGTAGCGTTTCTTCATGTTCCCCAAACTGCATGCAATCGGCCAAAAACACTGGCAGCTGTCACGCTTCCATTCCGCCGATACGCCCATCCTGGACGGCCGTGACTTACCGTCGTTGCCGTGAAGTTTGGACGCGTCGACCCAGCTGCTCCACGGCTGTCCCAACATGATTTCTGGACTAGGCAGGGATCTCCGCTCCGCAACAGTCGCCATTGCTGTGGAGCCTTCTCCCCGCTGGATCTGCTGCTGCTTCAGCTGCCGGGCCGCTCTGCGCTGCTCGCCCCTGACGTCATCATCGGCCCTTTCCGACATTCTTTCCGCTACAATGTAACAACACAGGAGTCATCTTAACGTAAGGACGGCTCGGGGAGAACCGCTCGGCGGAGAACCGCTCGGGAGGGGAGAACCGGAGGGCTGTACAGCCCGCAGACCGAGCCGGCAGCCCGGGTCCCGGGTCCACGGGGTTAGGAAACGGGTTGTTTTCGTCCCTTTCTTATACTCGCCGACTCGTCTGTACTACCGATCTGACAGAACAGACGTATCGACGGAAAAGTTTGCCAGCGATCAGTTCAAGTTCTCCGTCGTCATAACGTTCGGCGTTCAAATTAGCGTAGTTCTCCAAAACAAGGTCAGATGAATAGACTCTGCCGTCCGTCAATACGAGACGTTAGTCGGTAACACCATCTAACAGACCTACAGCATTACGTGTCAAGTGTGTTTATGGCACAGTTGGACACTCGAGTGGTATTTGAAAACCTTCCCAGACGTCAGTAGTACACATGCGAAGTGAACGTCGTAACGTTGAGGACCACATACTGACGAGTGCATCATTCAAAACAGGTTCCTCCTGTCGGTGGGTGGCTGAACAGCCCGGGATCTCCTCATACTACGAGACCAGGCCTGTTTGACGTCTGATCCTAGGCTACCAGCACCTCGTTCCCCATTTCACTCCACTTTCAGTTTCTAAATGAGTGTAACTATGCGTGTATGTGTGGGTGTGTCTTCCAGGAAATAAATAAATACAAACAAAGAGTGTCCCTTCTGATGTCTTGCAGAGGAGTAACGTAGGAGATATCACCAGGGGGTTTCCACACCATGGATGTCATACGAAATAAAGACATGAATATAGGCTACAGGCATACATTACACCAAAACTACTCTGCAATCCTACATTGTGGACGCACACATTTTGTTGTTGTAGTTTATTTAGATACATATATATTTTATATATATATATATATATATTTATACAACATGGTATTGTCCATGACAATATAATAATAATCCAAATAACAATGATATTCTCACCCAGTATTTGTTTTGTATAATTGTCCAGTTGTAGTGAAGGGGGAGGTTGGCACGGGAACACATTAACACATTGGGGAACTTCTAGGTGGACAAGAAATTAAATCTGGACCCTTGTGGAGAACTTTGGATCAATGTAAAACGACATCATACAATCATGATGTACTTCAATGATAAAACAGTGAAATAAAAGTGTTTATTTATAGTTTTGTGTCTGAACCATGTATGAACACGAGGCTATGGGGTCACTCTGTCACCACTGCGGACCGCTGGGCGATACGACACAAGTGGATTTAAATGCGTTTTTCACTTCGGAAAGTGGTTTAAAAGACCAGTGATCATGGTGGTGACTGACCCCTTGACGACATGTTCAAACATAGTTCATACAGAGCCCAGGCAAACATATGGGGCACCAGAGTTTCTAGGGGTTACAGTGTTTGACCCACAGCCTAAAGGTTCTGGGTTCACCCAATACCTGCATATCAATATAACATGATAAATGACCAAATAGGATTATATAGTTCATGTGTGTGAACTGGTTTATTATATAGTTCATGTGTGTGAACTGGTTTATTATATAGTTCATGTGTGTGAACTGGTTTATTATATAGTTCATGTGTGTGAACTGGTTTATTATATAGTTCATGTGTGTGAACTGGTTTACTATATAGTTCATGTGTGTGAACTGGTTTACTATATAGTTCATGTGTGTGAACTGGTTTATTATATAGTTCATGTGTGTGAACTGGTTTATTATATAGTTCATGTGTGTGAACTGGTTTATTATATAGTTCATGTGTGTGAACTGGTTTATTATATAGTTCATATGTGTGAACTGGTTTATTATATAGTTCATGTGTGTGAACTGGAAGAGTTTGCTCTGGTCTGTATTCTCCTCTGTGACCTGTAATGAACTCAATGGTTTTAACCCATCGGTTTAAAAGAACACAGCTGGGAGGCTTGGGACAAATACTCTATATGAATTCCAAATACTCAATATGAATTCCAAATACTCAATATGAATTCCAAATACTCTATATGAATTCCAAATACTCTATATGAATTCCAAATACTTTATACATGCTCACCAAATACTTTAAGTACTGCTTGACATTTCACTCAACATTTAAAAAAGGAATCTTGGGTTTAGTTTCTGACTCCATCACTATTGTTAACCACTTCCATACATTAGAGTGTATGTTGTTCAATGTTGAATGAAACCTTGCTCACATGTGATCAATATATTGAAAGCATTACCAAAACGTTGTTTTTGCACTCACTGAATATTGATATAAATTCCCTGGTGTTCATCCAGGTCAGCCAGAGACGTTCTCCTGGTTCCCTCTGTGGTTTAATGTGATTACCTCTGAGAGGTGAGGTGATCATCATACCTAGCAGACCTCGTATTGCCTTACCACCACTTACTGGCGCGTCTTCCAGGCCTTTAATGAGCTCATTTCTTTAATGAGACATAAGCTTGCAATAGGGCCTTCTCCTATTGAGCTGCGTGCTCAGGGTTAGTCTTGTAATCAGAGAAGTAACAGGAGCATCAATAGCTTCAAAACTAAACTTAAACCCACAGCGTTGCGTTTAGCTCTTTGTTGTCTGGGAGTGGGGCTTATCGTCTCTGTGGGGTTAAGCAGTCAACTTAGCGCCAGTTTAGTTCCTGCTGCGAACTGCTTCATGGTTAGCTTCCACCCACTAGATGCATGTTGTTATACCTCCCTATGCATCACCTGGGTCTGAGTCGTGTGAACATTGAAAACGATTCTATTGAGAGCAACGACACAAAACAAAGGTGTGACACTGGACTACGATACACCGGAACTCTAGTCATTCAGAGCAGATGTATGCATGCTGGGGTTCTACCACCGACTCTATGCACAGATTTAAAGACCCATGGGTCTGCTTGTTGTGTCAGGAGTGGGGTTTGGAACTGAGAGATAACGTTGCTATATTTGAGAAAAATCTAAATGCTATGCTTGAAAAAGGTTATCGCTTGTGTGCCAAGATCTGAATAAATATATAAAATTAGGGAGGCAGACGTCCACCCACGTCGTTTCTTTAGGACTTTAGGTTGACTTAGAATTATTTTGAGATGATGATTGACGTTGCAAATGGTCTTCTCTGTTCTTAAGAACCGTTGTGCTTCTCATAGTTTCCATCCCAGGTT
>OMNS01080130.1:0-12815 GCA_900303225.1 Laemonema laureysi
TCCACCTACCGTACCAACATCAGTATTACTGTGTGTAGCTAAACATGGAAGCTGGAGGTAGAAACCACGAGGTTCTCCTCAGGTAGGACACTTCCTCCTCCTCCTCTTATCATAAATCGTCCCTGTCCTCCTCCATCATTATCTGGTATCTGTACAAAATAATGATGTGGATCAGGAGATGAATGTGTGCTGAGGGGAGGGGAAGAGACGCTAACAGGGGCAAATTACATCCTGGACCTGATTTACTGTTCACACGCACTGACGGGCGGCCCGGGCCCACCAATCAGGGAGCAGCCTGCTAATAAACATATCCTCCCGCCTCCCTCTGCTAAATATATACACTGTACCACGAGAGCCGGGTCTGTTGTTACTGAATAATGTGGACCATTTACCTTCTCATGAATATGACTTCCTGGTGGTGGTCGCTAACAGGCTCTGAGATGAAAGGGCAAGCAGGTGATCCTCTGGTTACGACCCTAGCTGTGACTTCTAAGGTTGACCTGAGATGATGAGCGCTAATGGAACTGGAGCACGTTTAGCTTTGGGTTTAGGCTGCTTTGCAAAGCAGGAGAAAACAAAACACCTTTACTAGCACTGTACCCATGGTGACACAGGAAGGACCCCATGTTGAGGGTCACACAGGAAGGACCCCATGTTGAGGGTCAGGAAGGACCCCATGTTGAGGGTCACACAGGAAGGACCCCATGTTGAGGGTCAGGAAGGACCCCATGTTGAGGGTCACACAGGAAGGACCCCATGTTGAGGGTCACACAGGAAGGACCCCATGTTGAGGGTCAGGAAGGACCCCATGTTGAGGGTCACACAGGAAGGACCCCATGTTGAGGGTCAGGAAGGACCCCATGTTGAGGGTCAGGAAGGACCCCATGTTGAGGGTCACACAGGAAGGACCCCATGTTGAGGGTCAGGAAGGACCCCATGTTGAGGGTCAGGAAGGACCCCATGTTGAGGGTCAGGAAGGACCCCATGTTGAGGGTCACACAGGAAGTGGTCGGGTAGCATGTTGAGGGTCACACAGGAAGTGGTCGGGTAGCATGTTGAGGGTCACACAGGAAGTGGTAGGGTAGCATGTTGAGGGTGACACAGGAAGTGGTAGGGTAGCATGTTGAGGGTGACACAGGAAGTGGTAGGGTAGCATGTTGAGGGTGACACAGGAAGTGGTAGGGTAGCATGTTGAGGGTGACACAGGAAGTGGTAGGGTAGCATGTTGAGGGTGACACAGGAAGTGGTAGGGTAGCATGTTGAGGGTGACACAGGAAGTGGTCGGGTAGCATGTTGAGGGTTTCTTCTGAAACGCAGAGTCTTTCATTACACCGGAGTGAAATGATCCCAGTGTAAACACACACACGCACACGCACACGCACACGCACACGCACACACACACTGCCTGTTTATGGCGGTTCATTCTGTGATTGAAGTGCAGCTCTGGGTCCTGCAGGCTGTAAATCAGCTGTCAGCAGGCAGTTAGCACTTTGTTTCCCATTTCAATCAAACACCCAGCGCCCTCGTTAGCAGAGTGCTAGCTCTAGCCCCAGGTGCTAGGCCCTAGCCCCGGGCTCTAGCCCCAGGTGCTAGGCCCTAGCCCCGGGCTCTAGCCCCGGGCTGTAGTCTTCTAAAAGAGGGTTATAGAAAACTCACTCATGAGGAGTCGATGTAGATGCATCCTATTGTCTATTGTCTCACACACACTTGAACAAAGAGGGTGTTCACACCTTGGTGCTATGGTCCTGTGGGGCCTGGACTTGCGACTGTGTGTGTTTGACCCTGTGTGTGTGTTTGGCCCTGTGTGTGTGTGTGTGTGTGTGTGTGTGTGTGTGTGTTTGGCCCTGTGTGTGGGGACCTGCTAGCTCTCTGGGGTCACCAGGAGGTCTACCCCCCTCCATTGTCTGGCAGGCTCCATTAAGTTAACTGGTGTTCTTCAGGAAGCCGGAGGACAGGAGCAGCAGTTTACTAATGGACGCTACCTGCCCCTAAATAAGACTTAATGGCTCGTTTAATTTAGTCTGTGGTATTAAAACGAGGAAATGCTTCTTGTTTCTCTTCTTCCTGTGTTTACGGCGGTCTGTTGGTTAATAGTTAGGTTAACACAGGAGGGCAGCTCTTCTACCCTTGTCTCCTCCACTCCAATCCACTCTCCTTGTCCCCTGGGATACCTCCTCCTCCTCCTCGGTGGATGATTCATGTCAGTTTAATGTGTCTCTTTATAGTCACATCTGTTTTGTTTGTTCTATATTTTTTCCTATTTCTGTGTTTGTATTTTGACTTCTCTTTTCTGTCCTCTATTTGTATTATTATTGTTTTCCATCTTGAGAAGTTGGGACAAACAATGTCCCCCAGGATGAATAGGCAACAAGTCAACGTCTCATATGTTGTCCCTCAGGCTGCTGTACAGTCTAGCCTTCAACGCCCGCTTCCTGAGACACCTGTGGTACCTGATCACCTCCATGACCACCAAGATGATCACGGGGTGAGTGCTCCCAGCTCTCACAACACTTTACAGCATAAGACTTTCTGTTGATTTCAGCTTGTTCTGTCAGTAGATTCTGTCAAATGGTTAATGTCTGCATATTTGGTGAGACACAAAGCCCTGTCATGTTCTCTGGTTCTGTCCTATTCTCCTCGGGTCCATGGTTGATAGTTCAACTCTAGTTGTGGTCCCTCTTAGTACATGGATCTTAATGTGTGGTTGCGGTCCTCAGGTCCATGGTTCCCCTGCTCCAGGTGATCTCCTGCGGTTCTCCTATGACCCTGGAGGACTCCAACAGGATCATCCCCCTCTTCTACCTCTTCAGCTCCCTCTTCAGCCACTCCCTCATCTCCGTGCACGACAGCGAGTTCTTCGGACACGAGTTGGAAGGTAGCGTACTGCTTGTATCTTGCTCATGTCTCACTTGTAGTGTGTTGCTAGTACTTGTGTCATGCTCATGTCTCACTTGTAGTGTGTTGCTAGTACTTGTGTCATGCTCATGTCTCACTTGTAGTGTGTTGCTAGTACTTGTATCATGCTCATGTCTCACTTGTAGTGTGTTGCTAGTACTTGTATCATGCTCATGTCTCACTTGTAGTGTGTTGCTAGTACTTGTATCATGCTCATGTCTCACTTGTAGTGTGTTGCTAGTACTTGTATCATGCTCATGTCTCACTTGTAGTGTGTTGCTAGTACTTGTGTCATGCTCATGTCTCACTTGTAGTGTGTTGCTAGTACTTGTGTCATGCTCATGTCTCACTTGTAGTGTGTTGCTAGTACTTGTATCATGCTCATGTCTCACTTGTAGTGTGTTGCTAGTACTTGTATCATGCTCATGTCTCACTTGTAGTGTGTTGCTAGTACTTGTGTCATGCTCATGTCTCACTTGTAGTGCTTGTGTGCTCCCAGCATACACATGGCACGCTTGTAGCATAGTCTTATTATACATGCACTACATATGATAAGACCCTAAGTTACTACTAAGGTAGTAGTGGTGTTTCCTGTTCCTCCAGGAAGCAGCCAGTCGTCCATGATGCCCTTCAGTCTATCAGAGCTGGTGACTCTGTCTCGCTACCTGAGAGACGCCTGTCTGGGGATCATCAAGCTGGCCTACCCTGAGACCAAGACGGAGCACCGCGAGGAGTACATGGCCGCCTTCCGCAGCGTCGGGGTCAAGACCAACCAGGAGGTCCAGCAGCGCATCCAGGCAGAGCAGAAACGCTGGGTCCAGCTCTTCAAGGTGAGACACAACGCCTAGCAACTGGTACCATACTCTCAGCCTACTGGTACCCTACAGTAGCCTGTAGCCTGCTATCAGACTCTCAGCTGGGTCTCATAGCAGAAACGCTGGGTCCAGCTCTTCAAGGTGAGACACTGAACAACCAGTAGCGACCAGGCTAGTAGAGACCAGGCTAGTAGAGACCAGGCTAGTAGAGACCAGGCTAGTAGGGACCAGGCTAGTAGAGACCAGGCTAGTAGAGACCAGGCTAGTAGCGACCAGGCTAGTAGCGACCAGGCTAGTAGAGACCAGGCTAGTAGCGACCAGGCTAGTAGCGACCAGGCTAGTAGCGACCAGGCTAGTAGAGCCCAGGCTAGTAGCGACCAGGCTAGTAGCGACCAGGCTAGTAGAGCCCAGGCTAGTAGCGACCAGGCTAGTAGCGACCAGGCTAGTAGCGGCTAACAGTGTTTGCTTGTTCACTCTCCCTGTTAATTGATGTGTTCAAAGTGGTGTTACTTTAGCAGCGGTGTTTGTGCAGGACATCATGCTAATGAGGAGTTGGCTGCTGTTTTAGCTGCAAAGAGGAGGAAGAAAGTGAGAAGTTTGAATAAAAGATCTTCTTGGAGGTCTCTCCAGTCAGCTAAAACGGCCCATTAAAGAGAGGGTGAGAAGTCTGGATTTACAGTGGGTTTAGCGTTCTGACCCCACTGGCTAATGTTCAACGAGTGTCCCCAGCCTCCCCTCCCCATTGTGCGGCTATCTATTTAATTGGAAGAAGGTAATTGTATGAAAATGATCAACTAAGCTTGTATTAATATTGCTAATGGAACGTTCCTCTTGGCTGTGTTTGGAGAGGCGTGTCACACCAGAGTTTGGGAAGGCCCATTACTGACTGCTCTTAACCCCGCAGGCTAATTAACAAGCGCTTATTCATTCCCCGAGTCACGGCCGGGCCCCGCTAGCCGGGCCCCGCTAGCCGGGCCCGCTAGCCGCCACGCAGCGCTTACACGGTTCTGCACTCGCCGTTATTACCGGCTGGACACGATCGATGGTCAATGTACGCAAAGCGTCGTACTTTAGAGAAAAGCGTTTTAGTGCGGTTGTTGTATGGAGATGAGCTCCTCTGGCCCCCGGGAGACCTTCTCAATCCATTTAGCTTTTAGAAACACAGTGTTTGGGGCAGGATAGTCTAGTGGTCAGCCTACCTGTAGGCCTCCTTGAGCATCGTCCTACCTGTTCCTTTAACAACATGAGTTTCATCTAGTGTTGAGAGTATGGCATGTTGAATGTCTTCATCCAGCCGCTAAATGTTGGACTCTCTTTGACAGTAACGCAGCTCACTACCTTCTACTGCTTACTACCCTACAGCAAACCACTGCAGCCCCAGGATGAACTCAGACCAGCAGGAGAGGCCTGTGGGTTAGACAGTTTATCTTGTTTGTGTCCTTGATGAACTGATGATTATTACAAAGCAATCTGTCAATCTTATCAGAAATGAGACTTCTTTACCTGCTTTCAAATGTGCCCCAGGTCTGGACTGGATGTCCTCTGAGCAGACTGGTCTAGAGCCATGCTGTTATCTCTCTTTACAATCCCATTCCTTTTCATGGGCCCGTTAGCCAATGGCATGGTTCCTCTCTCCGTGTCTGGTCCCGTTAGCCAATGGCATGGTTCCTCTCTCCGTGTCTGGTCCCGTTAGCCAATGGCATGGTTCCTCTCTCCGTGTCTGGTCCCGTTAGCCAATGGCATGGTTCCTCTCTCCGTGTCTGGTCCCGTTAGCCAATGGCATGGTTCCTCTCTCCGTGTCTGGTCCCGTTAGCCAATGGCATGGTCCCTCTCTCTAAGCCTGATGCCGTTAGCCAATGATGCGGTGTGTCTTGTGCCCTCCACGTTCCCCAGCTGATGTCAGCAGTCCCGGTGGGTAATTAACCCCCTGCCGCCGAGGGGCGGGCTGCTCGTTTGTCTTCTCTACGACCAATAAATGACTCGCTAATGGCCCAGCTCTCAAATTGCTTTTTTTAAGAGAAAGAAAATAGGCCTGATTAAGAGGGAATAGCCAAGCCTCCTTTAGCTGTCTCTTCATATCTCCTGCAGTAATGGGCTTGTTGGGCTTCTGACCAAAGCACCATAAAGGTTGTGTGCTGCTGTGATCCTTCCCCAGGTCATCACTAACCTAGTGAAGATGGTGAAGGCCCGCGACATCAGGAGACCCTTCTGTCCTGCTGGACACTGGCTCTCCAGAGAAGTTAACATCAGCGCTGACCGGGTAGGACACCTCCACCTCTCTGTATCTCCACCTCCACCTCTGTCTTTATCTCTTCTTATCTCTTTACACCTCCTTATCTCTTTACACCTCCACCTCTCCTTATTTCCATCTCCATCTCCACCTCCACCTCTCTCTTTAACTCTCCACATTGATCTCCCTCTCCATGTATCTCCCTCTCCATCTCTTCACCTCTTGGTGTCTTTCTTCATCTCTCTGTCCGTCTCTTTAGCACTACTGCTAGGATACCAACAGCTATGCTACCCATGTAGGGGACATGTTGTCAGGTTCCTCAGTGTGTCTGACCCCTGGCTCCATGACCCCCAGGTGACCCAGCTGTATGTCCCGTCCGCCAGACACGTGTGGAGGACCAGGAGGATGGGCCGTATCGGACCCCTGCAGTCCACTCTTGACGGTATGTTGTCGGCATGGAAACCATGCCATGGATTTGATTTATTGTCTACTGGACCAATCGTGTTGCTGGGGGCGGGGTCTGTAGACGCGTGTTACATGGAACCATGGCTGACCATTGGACTAAAACAACCTGTTGTCGGTCCCTCCTTGGCCAACAACACAAGTGGGCCAGCTCTGGTAAAAACGAAAGTGTTCCAGTAGCCGCTGGGAAGATGAGCTACAAAGTGTTCCAAACCCAACCTGTGTAGCAGTCTGGCCGCTGCAGAAATACACTTTAAATCAACGCTAACTCGTCTTCTGAAACCAGCACAACCAGATGTTGTACCTGCCAATAACACATTAATGACAGGTGAATAACAGGTGAATAACTGTTATGAACAGGTTATTAACAGGTTAATAACATTGAATAACGCGCTTGCGTGCCATGTGTGCTCAGTGTGTTTGTCTGTGGGAGACTCATTTCCTTCCATGGCCTTGTTTGGTGTGATAAATGGAGAAGCTATTGAGCCATGTGTCGTATTCCTGCAGGCTGACGGAGACGCATCACATGACTAATAACACAGAACATCGAGGTAGAAGTGGAGCCCCGACTAAGGAGGCTTTTTAGCTGTTGTGGCAGTTCTGCTGGCCGGCTGAACGCTGTGAAGCCTGACGTAAACACAGAACAAACGTGGTCTTAATGGAGCAGCCCGCCGCTCACAGCTCAGTTAATTAAAAGTGTGTATTAGTGTTGGATAGTGAAGAAACGATGGAGCTGTTTTTAATGGCCTGCCTGTAGCGGCTGGGATCTCGCTGGAGAGCTACTTGGTAAGAGCCTGCCTGACCAATGGGATCACAGCGTTAGCGGAGGATAGTGTCGTGACTAACCCCTACCTGCTCCTTAATGACCCGTCTCTGTACTGTCTAACCCCTACCTGCTCCTTAATGACCCGTCTCTGTCCCGTCTAACCCAGTACGAAGATGGGTCATTAAGGAGCAGGTTGGGGTTAGACAGTACAGAGCCGGGTCATTAAGGAGCAGGTAGGGGTTAGACAGTACAGAGACGGGTCATTAAAGAGCAGGTAGGGGTTAGACAGTACAGAGACGGGTATCTTGCCCAGACACAATGCTGATCACGTTCCTCAAACTCTCCTCAAACACCCACCACTAGTGTTCTGGAAGGGTTGTAGGTCAGGGGTCAAATGTTTTGCGAAGCCAGAGGTATTTTGGTGGCCTGTGTGCTGTTAGCTAGTATAGACGGCGAGTAGCGCTAGGCTAGTTGAACATTAACCTAGCTGTTGTGTTAGCCGCGGCTATGTTAGAGTCAACAGGAGGCTGTCTAGACACCACACTACTCCTTAAGATTAAAGCTTTTCATGCTTTGACTTATGATGTTAAAAAGTACAATCATATTTTAATGTATTTGGAACAAATACCCTTATTATATAATATTATTATATTGGAGAAGACTGTATGTGTTTCCAGTGGGTGTGAAGCTAACCTGTTAGCATACTGTATGTGTTTCCAGTGGGTGTGAAGCTAACCTGTTAGCATACTGTATGTGTTTCCAGTGGGTGTGAAGCTAACCTGTTAGCATACTGTATGTGTTTCCAGTGGCTGTGAAGCTAACCTGTTAGCATATTGTATGTGTTTCCAGTGGCTGTGAAGCTAACCTGTTAGCATACTGTATGTGTTTCCAGTGGGTGTGAAGCTAACCTGTTAGCATACTGTATGTGTTTCCAGTGGCTGTGAAGCTAACCTGTTAGCATATTGTATGTGTTTCCAGTGGCTGTGAAGCTAACCTGTTAGCATACTGTATGTGTTTCCAGTGGGTCTGGAGCCTCCTCAGCTGTCTGTGTCGGAGGAGAGACATCTGGCCATCCTGACAGAGCTGCCCTTTGTCGTTCCTTTTGAGGAACGAGTCAAGGTGAGAGAGAGAGAGACTTCCTTCCTGAGGGCTCTTGGTTGGGAGTTCATGTCCTGACCCACCTGTCTTCCTTCAGATCTTCCGGGGGTTGATCTTTGCAGACAGGCGGGATGTCCAGGTCGATGGACCGTTCCCCGACGGGATCAACGTCACCATCAGACGCAACTACATCTACGAAGACGCCTACGACAAACTCTCTCCGGAAAACGGTGCGTGTCAACCAGCCAATCACACAGTCACACGGCTTTAAATGATGGTGTTTAGGTCCCGGTGTGGAGGTACATTTGGTCTAGGTTCTGGTGTCTACGAGAATCGGATGTTCTAGTTTGAGGTTTTGATGTGTAAATATCAGGGTCTCAGTCCTGGTGGATCTGGGTTAGGTCCTGGTGGTGGTGGATCTGGGTTAGGTCGTGGTGGAGGTGGATCTGGGTTAGGTCCTGGTGGAGGTGGATCTGGGTTAGGTCCTGGTGGAGGTGGATCTGGGTTAGGTCCTGGTGGAGGTGGATCTGGGTTAGGTCCTGGTGGTGGTGGATCTGGGTTAGGTCCTGGTGGTGGTGGATCTGGGTTAGGTCATGGTGGAGGTGGATCTGGGTTAGGTCCTGGTGGAGGTGGATCTGGGTTAGGTCCTGGTGGTGGTGGATCTGGGTTAGGTCATGGTGGAGGTGGATCTGATCTGGAAAGGGTCCAGATTGTGCCTCAGACCCAGGCACTCACCTCCTGCTCATTAATGGATTCCACTAAAGCATAATTGTGATTATCATAGAGCAGGTGTTTGACCTCCTCTGCGTGTGTTTGGACTTCAAAGCCCTTTTGTGATTAGAATTGTAGTGGAATGCTGGGATGGGAGGCGTGTGCATCACGTGTCTCCAGGTTATAGACGCTGTGATTTACAGCTGAAACCTGACCTCATGTCTCGCCTGTCTGAGGTATTATAGCCTTAGAAATAATCCTATTAATATGTGGCAGGCAAGGTGTAGCTCTCTGGGTGGGTGGAGACTGGTCATGTGGTTTTACTGAGGGGTGGAGGAGGTGACATGATGATATGAGTCTTCAACTGTTGACAAACATGTAGATATTGATGATATTGTTTATTGATCATGTTTATTGACACTATGTCAACCAGGATAACATTTGGCAACACTGTTACTAATAAGCAGAAAGAGTTGAGTTAACGGCCCGGACACCCAGGGGAGGATGAGGTCCGTTGCTGGGCAGAATGCCACCTCTCCAGGAGAGATGGAGACACTGTGGCCATCTACTTTACTACTCCATAAAAACACCATCTGCTGTTTATCAGTCTCTCCATTACTGCTCCAGCCACGCAGGAAACAAAGGAGGTGGTAGAAGAGGAGGAGGTGGTGGTGCTGGAGGTAGTGATGGAGGTGGTGGAGCAGCTAAACCTCCAAGGGTGTGTAGTCCACCAGGGTTTTCTTGTAACCTTCCAGTACCTCCACCCTCTCACTCCACCGTCAGGGTGGCTGTCCCCATAGTATCAGTCATGGTGGATTCATACACCAGGTCAGTGAAGTTACACCAAGCCAGAGACGAGCCACATTCTATAGGCTTCTCTGTTGAGGTTCTCTCATGTTGGGATCCTATGTCTCACTATCGGATGATGCTATGGGTATGATGGGAGATTTATCGGATGGTTTTTATCACATGATTTGATCAGGTGTTATGAGATCCTATGAGATATGTCAGATGTTCTGATAGGAGTGGTGTGATCATGTGTTCTCCCCAGAGCCTGACCTGAAGAAGAGGGTCAGGGTCCACCTTCTGAACGCCCACGGGCTGGACGAGGCCGGCATCGACGGAGGTGGGATCTTCCGGGAGTTCCTTAACGAGCTTCTCAAGTCAGGCTTCAACCCCAACCAGGGCTTCTTCAAGACCACCAACGAGGGCCTGCTGTACCCCAGCCCCACGGCTCAGATGCTGGTAGGAGACTCCTTCGCCAGGCACTACTACTTCCTGGGCAGGATCCTGGGCAAGGTGAGCTTCACACTACCAACCCTGAGAGGAGGTGCTAGGAGGAGGTGTATGGAAGAGGAGGCACTAGGAGGAGGTGCAGAGAGGAGGTGGTGTAGGGAGGAGACACTAGGATGAGGTGCTAAGAGAAGAAGATAGTTGGGAGGTAAATGGGAAAACATGCTAGCATGAGAATTACTATGGTGCTAGGTGCTAGTAGGAGACCGAAGGAGGAGGAGAAGGCGCTATGAGGAGGTGCTACCAAAGGAGACGGCATACGAATGCAGTAGAGTGTACTTGTATCATGTTGAGAGAGATGTACCATATATCGGGTAGGAGGAGCATCATGCTGCTGGTGTCCAGGAGTGTTGTGATGTTCTTCAGGTAGGAGGAGCATCATGCTGCTGGTGTCCAGGAGTGTTGTGATGTTCTTCAGGTAGGAGGAGCATCATGCTGCTGGTGTCCAGGAGTGTTGTGATGTTCTTCAGGTAGGAGGAGCATCATGCTGCTGGTGTCCAGGAGTGTTGTGATGTTCTTCAGGTAGGAGGAGCATCATGCTGCTGGTGTCCAGGAGTGTTGTGATGTTCTTCATGCTGAGACGTATTGACTCCATGTTGATTGCTCCTCCGTGCCAGATGTCTTTAAATCATCCTTAATGCAGGAGCTGCTGTTTACCACACTGTCGTCCACCCAGTGACAGGCGGTCACCTCTGGCAGGCCTTCCATTAGCCGATGGTTCCTGTTCCTTGTTAGTGATTGCATTGGTAGGTGGTGCTAAATCAGCCCGACAGGACATGAATAAGGAGCAAAGCACGTGATAATAGCATTTAGATGTGTTCTGCAGTCCAGGACGCTCCTCTCACCACCTGACCAACACACACACACACACACACACACACACCCCCTTTAATGGACAGTCAATTAGGTGGCCAGGGTATTAATTAGAATGTGACTTGAGCCCCTCCCTGAGCCCCTCCCTGAGCCCCTCCCTGAGCTGCTCGCTCCATGAATACATGAGGGGCTGTTTGAGGCCGTATTGATGTTTGTTTAGTGCCCTTAAGGGTGGGGGAGAGGAAGCCCATATATGGATTGGGATTGCATCACCGCTGGGCGAGCGAGGGAGGGAGAGCGAGGGCTCCAGGGAGCCGGGAGATGAATATAGTTAATGAATGTTGTTGTGGGTGATGTATGACTGGCAGGCGGAGAGACTGGGGTACTCTCTGGAATGACTGCTAGAGGAGGAGAACTGCATCTCTCACCTGTCCTCCCCCTCCTCCTCTAGAGCTCCTGTCACTTCCTGTCATGTGATATGATGATGATGAGAGGAGGAGTTGAACTGGGTTGCGTCTGGACCCACCAGCACCAGGTCCTTTCCCCCTGACTGATAGTAATGTGGTTTGAAAGGCATTAGACCTTTATTGATACTTAATGTTGTAAATGAAGGACTTAATTTGGCTGCTGACGGCTCCACCTGCAGCCTGCCGTTCACCTGCTGGTGGAGCGTCTACGCTGCACTCACTGTTATTAAAACCACCGCCCGCCACATTTAATTCCTTCCTGCTCGAGTCATTTTGGCACAATTTCTGGCAATAAACATCCATAAATAAGGCAGTGAAAGCAGGGCTCTGTTCCCCTGTTCCTCTGTTCCTGGCAGGCCAGAGCCGCTGGCCGTATGCTAGCAGACACCACAGAGATGCTAAGTGGATTATTTTGCATAAAAAACAGAGTGTGGTTGATGTTGTGCAATTAACCTGTGTTTAGAAAATAGGGGAGATTTATGCCTGGCTGTGTGTTTAAGATGCATTATGGAAATGCTCTGGATTTATAATCCATTTAGCTGATGTGCGGAGTGTTTTCAGCCTATCATTTATAAAGACGTGTATATTTTAATGTCCCAGCCGCGCGTTCCCCCTGTTTCAGTGCATTAGCCTTTATTACCCCTGGGGTCAAGGTGAGGGGGCGTGGCCAACAACCATCACTACAGCTTTAAGGAGGCTTGGGATCCTGTGTGCACGCAGTACTGTAGTCGTTTATAGCTGTAGTATTGGTACTGTAGTATCTATATCTCTAGTATTAGTAGTACTGTAGTATCTATATCTCTAGTATTGGTGCTGTAGTATTGGTACTGTAGTATCTATATCTCTAGTATTAGTAGTACTGTAGTATCTATATCTCTAGTATTAGTAGTACTGTAGTATCTATATCTCTAGTATTGTAGTGCTGTAGTATTGGTACTGTAGTATCTATATCTCTAGTATTGGTGCTGTAGTATCTATAGCTCTAGTATTGGTACTGTAGTATCTATAGCTGTAGTATTGGTACTGTAGTATCTATATCTCTAGTATTGGTGCTGTAGTATCTATAGCTCTAGTATTGGTACTGTAGTATCTATATCTGTAGTATTGGTACTGTAGTATCTATAGCTGTAGTATTGGTACTGTAGTATCTATATCTGTAGTATTGGTACTGTAGTATCTATAGCTGTAGTATTGGTACTGTAGTATCTATATCTCTAGTATTGGTGCTGTAGTATCTATAGCTCTAGTATTGGTGCTGTAGTATC
>OMNS01080132.1:0-11693 GCA_900303225.1 Laemonema laureysi
CTGAGTTTCCATCTAATCTATATCATTGGTTTGTTGTGTTTAAGGTTTGGATAGGTGGTGCGCACACACACACACACACACACACACACACACACACACACACACCAGAACACACACTCTTACACTTGTAGGCATTCTTAGGATTGGATAGTTCATACATGGTTAGCTAAATGCATGCATATTTGGATTTTGTATGTTGTATTAAGTCCAAATTGATGTTTTGATAACATTTATTTTCTTTTGACGTTGCCAACATGTTGGTTTTGCAATAAATATCTGTTGTCATTCTATGACAGACTGTTTAATGAAGAAGACGTGACGATGTTTACATAATAAATTAACTTTTGTTTTACATATATAGAGAAATTAGTCATTTATAGAAACATAATTGGTCTCCTAATTAGACTATTAGGTTTTCATTCACACAAAGTATTGTGTGGAATCAGTATCGAACTCAAGGTATCAAGCCTTGATATGTTTGTGGTAATACAGAATATAGCATTTGCTTGATAACAACACAGGTGATTACTCAAGGTTAGGGCGAATGAGGATACACACACTGCAACAGTCGTTTGGATTGGACAGGTTCGCAGCATGATGACATCATAGTTATAACCGTAACATTTACCATTTAATGGTATAATAGTGTCACCCCAGGGTGCAGTTACGTTTGTGTCCTCATTGTATTGTGGCTCTATAAGTGACAAAGAATTGTTCAAGCGGTCAGGCATTATCCCTGTCTTGGATAGAGAAATGGCTGTCATGATGGACAAGGGATTCAGAATTGACGAATTGATCTAGTTCCCTGCAAAGTTTACAGACCATCTTTTCTGACCCAGAAGGCACAGCTTTCTCACGATGAAGTGCTGGTAACTCAAGACATTGCACAGTTGAGGATACACATGAAGAGGATAAATAGGTGCATTAAAAGGGAATACACTGTTTGCTACCAGTATCCCTCTGACCATTGCTGGTAGTATCAACCATCTTTTTGCTGGAGCTTGCCTCCTAACAAACTATCAGAATAGGCCACTGGTCAACGCTTGGGCCTTGATATTAGTTCATCAGTGCAGGGGCACACATGGGGTTACTTGTTACTATACCAGCCCACTGAAAGGCTTATTAAGCAGCCTGCCTCGAACCTTTGCCTGTTCTGTCTTGTGTCCATATCACAATAATAATTTGGTTAGTTTGAATAGGAATGTATGTAGACCTGCTGTTCTTTTACAATGCTATGTCTATCTTGTATGTAACATAAAGCCTTGTATAAGAAATACAATACAAAGTGAACATGACAGATAAACAAAATGCTAAATGTTTGAATTCATTTTTGTAGTTGACGAGTTAACGATGTGTGCACAATAATATTATGCTAAAATAAAAAAAGTCTCCCCCACTTAACATCTCCTTCACCAATCAGCCAAAGCTTTTAGTAGCCGACAGGTACGTTCTCATGGACATGGTTAACCTAAAACTGGTCCTAATTCTGATGACTGATGTGACCTTACTGCACCAGCGTGTCTTTCTGGGAATAAATCCCAGAGTCGCACTACTGCAGTCCAGTGAGCCAGTAGTACGAGTGGCTTTCACTGCGATCCAAAGAGCCATGCTGCATTTTAAGGTCTTTACAATCTACATCATTCTTAACATTAGGACACTTAATCTCAACCAGTCCAAATGGTGGCTGTGCGATTGGATCAAAGATCAACCCATCTTGTGAGGCGCCAAGCAAAAGGGCATCAAGATAGATGATGAGGCTACACAGAGTATAGTTGACGTTTTTCATCCTGCAGTACTCCATCTTCCTGGCTCCCTTGAGGATCCTCTCAGCAGGAGACTGCAGCGCTGGTTCCCCTCACAAAACACACCTCTCTAAAGTGTGAGGAGGTGATGCCAAACCCTGTCTGCTGCCTGCTCTCTGTTGATGCATCAACTGGCCATGTCCAGTGTGATCTTCAGGCTTTCAAGGTGGAGGTGTTCCTCCTCAGTGCACACATGCACACACTCTGTGGGGGAAAACCTGTAGAGGCAGTGGATCTCCATGCATCTTTACTGACATTAAGTGTGGGATGGGCTGGTATGAGAGCAAACTGCCCTTTTGTGCTAAGCCCAAAGCAGTCTCAACAAGGGTCTTCTCCTCACTGATGCCCATTCTTTCTCGCCAACATCAAAGTCATCATATGAGTCTCCAATTTGTGGGAAATAAACATAAACATACAATCTGAACAAGAAAAAAAACAAATGACACACGATAAAGACAGAAACACTGTTCTGGGATCGTGAACGCCAAAACAACTACTACCCCATTCCTATTCTCAAGCTGTGCGGCTTCTCCGCTTTACGGAACAGGTAACCCTCATTAGCTTGCTAGCTAGCAAAAGAAATGGCATACGTCGTAGCTGCATATAAACGAAGAAGCATATTGCTTAAACCCCTTATCCGTTTTGCTCGCAGGAGCCTTGGTTGTCGATCTGCATATATGATTGACATCGGATATGCAGCATTTTGGCAGTTCCTGGAGGGGTCTTGAATAAAATACGACCAGAAATGCATAGACCTGTTTCACTACAACACAGAAGAACGTTGCGCATAACCCCCCTATACTGCCAGTTTGACAGTGTTTCTCCATCATGAACAATGCTCTGACAGATGAGACAAAATGTGGTATACTGTGAGAAACATGAGAAAAAAACCCTCCCTGACTAAATTCTGCTGCATTCATTTTAAAGGTGTATTTACTCGTTACTTTAATAGCCAGTTAAAAAGAGACGGTTGTAATTGGGAGAGAAGGACGATAACTCGATAAAAGGAAATCGTACAAGAAGAAATGTTGGGTATGTTTAAGGCGTCCTTTAGGTGTACATGGGTGTGTATGTGTGTTGGTTGGTGTGTGTTGGTACAAACATTCCATATCTATACATTTTTAATAAATACATAAATAGTCTTTCAAAAACTGGTACCTCAGAAAACAAAAATAGTTCAAACATTTCATTTTCATGATTGAACGGTGGTGTGTGAGATGTAGATCTTGACACTTCATTAACTACACTTTGTTCTGTCAACGGCAGAGACATCACCTTCTCGAAAGGCTTTTGCATAAAATACAAATGGGATTCAAGTGCAACACCACAAAAATTTGGAGCTGTATCTTCTGCAAGCCCTATCCAATGATGTAGTAGCGCCCCCTTCTATCACCCAGGCTTTGCAAGAGCTCTTTGACCTTGTGATGGCACAACTGGAACGTTCAGCCCCATGTGTCACAGTGGAAGTCGCTGGCACCACAGGACGACCCACGATTTTGATTGAAGAACAACAGCTTGAAGGAAATGCTCCATACTCAACTTCCTGTGCCTTGCGTAGCCACCACCAATGGGTGTCTTGAGAAGCACAATGTTCAAGATGAATGGAAGTATGAGCAGTTTGGTTGCTTCCATCAAGAATTAGTTACCAAATACAGGCTGTGACAGGGTTCAGTAGAGAAGAGTTGAAGCCTCCATGCATAGGTTTGATTCCATGGGCAGCATCTCAAGGCTGTCAGGTCTTGGCTGTGTTGGCTCTGTAGCAGGGCCCTTTCTCTGGTATATGTGGACACAAACCATAAGTTGATCAGGTTGATCAAGTTTTTTGAAGTTTATTTACCTACAGCCCTGGATGAGTTGGGGGGAAATCCTCCCAATGTTTGGGAGGATTTCCCAAACATTGGCAACCTATGCCTATCTATTACAGTGGTGTAAGGACTCACAGGTATTCAGAGACGTGGATATAGTTTACCAGTGTTTTTCAGAAGGAAATAGTGCCTACTAAAAGTGTCACCCACACATCTTTTTTGTATTTGGAAGAAGACAATAATTGTTATAATAATAGTTATTTGGAAGAATAACAATAATGAAATTAAATAATGATAAAATAAGTGCCTACAGAGCGAGTATTCCCTGATATTTGGACCGTGTATTCAGAATTTGACTAGCAAGGGCAATATTTTTTTTATCTGCCAAACCCAAAACAAATTAAAAAAGAATTAATTTTTTCCCCAATTGACAATTGATTCAAGAAAAATTATACTGTTTAGTTGATTTAATTAACTGTGAGGCAGAAGAACTGTGTGGATGTAATTTGCCATCGCTTGTGTGTTAAAACAAAATCCACAGACCACCAATATGCATTAATGGACCATTTTATTATTTAAGATAATTCATATTGCATCATCGCTCATAAATAATCAAACTAACACTTATTGTGTCGTGTCATTCCAATGTTCCTGGGAGAATCAGTGAGGTTCACCCTATTATTATCTCATGACTCGGTACAAGCTTGTACAAGTACAGTGGTTCTCGTGTTCTTGTATTGTGTTTATGGCCATTCGATGCTCTGAACGTTGACAATGATCGTATGACATAATTACAAAGGAGGACATATGTAATTAGAACATTGTGGTTGCAGTCAAGCAGACACCAATGTTAGGATGAACTTCATAAGACATTTAGTGTTTGTGTCTGTGCTTATTGTAAACGGTAGTTGACGTTATACCATGTACCTCTGTTGCTGTAACTTTTCATTTCATGACCACTGACCTACTATGACCTACTATACTAGACTATACCGCCTCCCGGCGGAAAGTATCCGTCTAGGACCAGTATTGTGGTATTTCCCTTGGTTCCTCATTATTAAATGGCCAGGCACCAAGGGTAAACACAACTCCTTTCTCTGACTACCACCGGCCAGGTATTTATCCTGATGTGAAGAGATGCTGTAGCGTCCATCACAAATATAACATTACCAATCCCCTAGCAGCCAATTAAGAGAGTGCTCTCGGTAGCAGGAAGTGCTGGTGGGCATGTAGCGAAAGAGAGGAAGTAGATGTTGAGATCGCTTGGTTGCCGCATTAATACACCACCTCCATCTCCTAAAAGACTCGGGATGAAGGGGACACTCTTGTCCCCGCAGCCTCTATGTTATTAAAACAACGAAGTGACAAAATAAGTGAGCTACAATGATGGTTTCTAGACTCCAGGCCCTATAAGATCCTACAGAGGACGGTCTGCAACGTACACAAAGAAAGTTACATAACAATGTTGTAAAAGTGTCTCCCTGCCTCTCCGCCACGACCAACTGTTTTATTCTGAGGCCCACAATGCGTGTCTTGTGTTTAATTAGTGTTGCGTATGTTTAATAATATGCTAAAGCCACGTTGGGAAAATCTCACATTCATAATGCAGCCACATATACACATCTGTTTAGACAAACACTCTCACACACACACACACACACACACACAAGGAAAATTTACATCAGTCTACAACTTTGAGTGGCAGAGGTATTGAGGCAGAAAATTGGCCAGTATGTGAGAGTTCTGTTCTAATATAATCTCATTTGAGATGGAAATTTGAAGTCTGCCAGTCAGTGCAATCACTCAATCTATTAATCTCTCTCACACACACACACACACACACACACAACACACACATGCGCGCACACACACACACACACACACACACACACACACTCATGGCATCAGCTTATACATAATTACAGTTTTACATTTAACCACTTAATTACTACCACTGATTTGCTCGAAAATGATTACAACTGGCTTAGAACACATCAGAAAATAAATGCAATCAATAATACTTTGTCTTCTTTGTATCTGTTGTGTGAAACTTTTCACACAGAAAGTATAACCTGCACCACTCGTATAGTGACTAAATCACAGCAGGAAACAAACAAGCGTCGTCAGTGGAGTTCATCACCAGCCTAGCAGAACCAGAGCTGATCATGAACATTTACACTTAGTTTCTGCCCACAGTCTATTACGCAACACCCTGCTGGTAAACAGAAAGCTGTGACACGCAAAGTTCACCAGGCTGCTCAACTGTGAAATAGACCTCAAATTACCTGTAATTACTGCATAATGAGTCCAATAACTTCAACCCACAGCACCTCATAATCATATTAAATTAATGAAAGTTTTAATTAGCAAATCCCCAAAGGGTATTCCGAGGCAACAAAAATGAAAGAGCCACTGTTCAGATTTGGGGATCTTTTTAGTGAATACACAAAGCTAGGGTTAGAGTTAGACTTGTCTCGACGTGTTGGAGCCTCAGTACAGTCACTACACTTGCACTAAAAGAGCCCTTTTGATATTATACTGTACAGTCTGCTACTATACAATACAACACTGAACCTGATCCTCTTGTGCGCAACGCCACTTATTTTGATATGTGCTGTGACTTCAACTATGTATTTATTGACCCATTCATATGAACCAAGAATAAGAAACTTCTTAATTTGTATGCTAAAAATCGACGTCATCAGGACGAGGTCATAATCAGCCAACTTGATATGGTTGGTTTATCGGGGTGTTTGTTTAGTCACGAGTCTCTTGCAACACAAACAACAACAGAAGGCAAACGATGTTGGACCGCCAAACGGCAGTGATAGAGATCATGACATCGAGCCTCTGAAGCCCCACAGACCTCACATTTCCTTGTGGGGAATTTCAACATCCTAACATTCAAGTTATTTGGGGTTTTATTTAGCTTTTCTGTGCCGTGCTCTATGACATATTACATCCATTACCACCAGTCTGCCATGGTGACAGACTTTTTTATTTTTTGCTATGTCATGTATTCAAATTTCACGAGAGCCTCTATGCTACTTTCAAAATAGACTGTAAAGGTTTTTATTTTTCGCTTTTTTTTTTACGTGCGCAGCAAGCCAAACACGGTGTGACATGGTTCTTTATTTCATATCGAGTATTACCATGAGACGTCCCGGTAAAAGACAAACAGGTAACATTTAGGGTTCCCCTCTATATCTACATCGGCTGACGTTTCCTCACACAAGTATACATTTCATGACAAAACATGTCAACTTTTTGCCAGGGCAGGGTAGTATAGTGGATAGGTTCAACATTGGTTCAATCTCCAATGTCTGCGGTCTAACGCTAATAAACTAAGAATATGAATAATAGTGCCGTATTCTGTAATAATAGTGTAATATGCTGTTGATGTCACCTGGTCTTTGGCTAACCGTTCCATTTCATGAAATTCACACAAAAAAAGAGGCATGGAAAGTAGCCCATGGAATCAAGTAGCCTCTGAAGGTCGAAAACCAGTGGTTCCATTCAACACAGCTACAAACTGAGAGTCTATAAAGACACTGAATGATTTTGGAAAATAAACCGCATAGGCAGTGTAAGCTGTTATATTCATCACCAGAAAGTTTTGCCGTTAAATAAATGCCCCGTTTGCTCATTAAAATATCATAAAGCCTTGTTTTTCATCAAAGATTTATTAAAGTTGACATTGATAAGTTGACTGGCTCTGAAATGTCGCTGACTGGCTGAGAAAGTGTCAGATGAGCATGTCTGCGTAAGCTGAACCTTCACTTCTTCATTCCCTCTCTTTGTAGCTTGTTTGTTTAGTGTTTAGCTGTAGGTGCTAATGTTGATGCCAACAACAGTTGAGTCATTGTGAGATCAAACAGCAAATGTAAGCATTTTCCATGGTCTACATTGGTTCGTGTTTGTTTGTGTTTGTTTTGATGGGAAAATGAAAGGACAAATGTGGTAATGTATTCATAATTGTGGCAAAGTTGTGTTTTTTTTCTAGACTTTAAACTTTACATTGTCATACTTGACTTGGTAGCAAGCGGCTACCATCTGGAAGCAAATAGAAATTGACAGTTTGCTTACAAACACATTGCCTTTTGACAATGATGTAGGGGCACCTAGGAGTTTCTCATTTTGAACACAAAAAACCCCAACAAGAAGAAGTAGTAGAAGTAGGTGACGAATGACGAAAGGTTCATAGGTTCAAGATTTAAGCTAATTGAATGTACCTTGATTTGATTATGACATTGACATCGTTGCTGAGTTGAGCAATGCTACATCAATGCTAATGCTACTTTATTCCATACGAGGAATATAGAAAGTACTGAGAAGTTTAACTTGGATGTAGGTTATGAGTTACTGAGACACTGATATTGATGTCCTATACTGTCATACCAGTGCCACATACTACTTCTAGCCCATAAGGTTGATGACAATTGGTTGTATGTTTGGTTGTCATTTCATAACATTTATTCTTCCACAACCTGAACAATAATTATGGAACTAGAATTTAAAACTTTTGCTGGTTTCGGAATGTTTGAATATTCATTACATTTTGTTATAATTCATCAATTTGTATTCTGTATTATTATTGTTATATATGATTACACAGAATAAGCAGTAAATATGATAAGCTGTATCCCCTCATTTGAAACATCCATAGACAATATATATACATACCATGGGAATCGATAAAAACCCTAACTTCTAAAATCCCTTTTGGCCCTTCGGGTAATTGCCGCTAATCACCAACAACACTCTTTATTTTTCCATCTCCGCCACGGATCCATTGTTTTTCTCACCGTTGTTGTGTGTACATTCACACACTCACATGCACACACACACACACACACACACACACACACACGCAGAGAGTCCTGATTAGGACAGGTAATTATTTTGAGTCCCTGCTTGAATAATACCCCAGGTGAATGGGTAATTAAACCAGAGTATTGAAAGTATGACAACGGCACAAAAGGAGGGCTCTGAAGCGAGTCTCTCTCTGTGGATTCCGGCTCGCTGTTTAAACGGATGGATGGAGTGGCTTCACCGAACACCGCTTCTCGGTGGAGGAAGGGGAGATAAAGTGGGAGTGGCTGATGCACATGCTCAGTTGCTAACAGCGACGGTAATTCATAATAACACCAATGATCTTCACGTTGCGTGGCGCCAGCTGCAACAATGCGAAATTGTATTGATGAATTGGAGATTCAAGTGGAGTTGAGGATAAAGTCATTAAGTTAAGCTGTAATGAACGACGGGGATGTAGGTGGCTGGTCACGTCGCTGTGTTTTAGCAACAACTTTGCAATGTCTCATTTTATAATAATTGATACGAATCGTCGCAATCAAGATGGTGAGATGCTTAGCGGATTGAAAGGGCCGTACTTTGTGGAGAATGATGAGGAAATGCATATTGCGGACATTTTCAACCATTTTCAAAAAGTTACTCTGGTCTCCTTGGACACCAATTTAAAAGTGTGTCTATTGAAGAAACTAATCTGTCTATGAAGTCTGCGGTGCATTTCAAAATTTTGGTTGAGTTTCAAAGACTTTGGTACAAAGGACACTTAGCCGCCTCTTCTAAAAGCCAATAGTCAAAGCAGAGCCATTTAGCACAACACACAGAGAGATAGGTTTCCTGGGTGTGGCTGGTGTGCATATCACCACCATGAGAATGGCTTTAAAGTTGTTATTGATTGAATCAGTCAACCATGACAGGCAACAATACATTGTGTGTGTGTGTGTGTGTGTGTGTGAGTTTTGCTGAAAGGAACTACCTCAAAAATGTCTGCTAGTTTTTTACTTCTTTTTTTTTTATCTAAAGTTTGTGGAAGTAACTTTTCTTATAGAATTTAATGAGCCAGGTATTTTTGCTATTTTTCCCTTTTCTCTTTTTTTTTCAGTCCATTCTGTTGTTTATATCTCACACCAAGTGAGACTGTCAGTGCTCGCGCTTCTTTGGTTCCCTCCCTGCTCAACTGTATCTCCAATACAGAAACAAGACAGTGCAATATTGTGCCAAAGCTGAATGTGAAAAATACATCACAGTGGCAAACTCTGGGAGTACACACAGGGGGCTACTCCACAGCCCTCACATCAAACGTTATTGACGAGCTATTAGTTATTTTGGTTTTTGTGCAAACTGCCCAAAGCCTGTACATTTTTAAAGGAAGTCTGGCTGCAAATCAAACTGATAGATACTGATAGATAAACAGATTTACATTCGAATGACTATTTGTCTCATTATTTTTAAGTAGTCTTCGATAACGAATAGCTGTTTGCTTTTATCCACATTCAGCTGCTACAAAAGAAAACAATATCCGTGTTTGTCTTGTTGTGGTGATTTTAAATTTTGTAATCTTTTCTCTGAGGATTCTCAATCGTTTTTTGTTTTGTTTTGTTGTTGCTGTGGTGATATAATCGCCCGTCAGTCGACTGAGGGCGTATGCATAGGAGTCACTGTTGGAGATGACCCGAGCGGGATCTGTTTGTTCTGCATCAGGAGCCCCAGCGTCAAGCCAACGGGCGTGTCTTATTTTCTTCGTTAAAAACAACGCACCCTAACCCTAACCCTAACCCTAACCCTAACCCTTTTTTGGGGGTCGCACTGCAAATTATGAAGCGAAATCCGCGCTTTGCAAGCTTTGGCCTTTAGACGCGGACTTGGGGGACAACCCACCCTGGTGACTGTCGCGTGCTCTGTTCCTGCTCCGTCCCTCATTCAATTACATTCAACTCCGGGGCGCCATTGCATCTGCAGAAACCCTCCCGACGAGCCCTCTACCATGGACTGTTATCCCCAGTGATGGGAAGTATAGACGTTTTGCGTCTGGTGAGTTTGAGAGTTGGTTAGGTCAAACATATTGTTTGTTTGCTGCAAATACCTATCAGCGCCTTCTAATGAGATGCTGATAAAAATAAGAGGCTTCTTCTGATAGAATAAGATGATATGATGAATATGAAGGATTGGGGTGTGAGTTGTATAAGCTGTACGTGGTGAGATATTATTATAAGATGATGCAGGTCTTTCAATATCTGCAACAGACTCTCCTCTCGGCGTTTCTTCTTGCACATATTCCTGAGAGACTGATCAGTCATCGTGTTTGTCTGCTTGGGCTGCCATTTTAGTAATATATGGACATATGGACACATCATGTGCTTTCAGAGGAAGCAATAGGCTGCAAGGGATTCACACCTGTCAAGTCCTGACTGATCTCCATGACGCCTGGCAGACAGTTTGTCCTTCCTGAATATCCCGCCTCCCTTTGGAAATTGCAAATTTGCGAATTTGATGGAAGGATAACCGCCTGGGGGGGGCGGGTCCCGGTATGACGATAGCTGTGAGGAGCGGCGAGGATGTTCGATATTGTTTGCTGAAGATCTGGTTTGTGTCAGGCGTCGGGTCCTCGTTTCTTACGTTTTCCACGTATGGATTTAGTCTGAATCCACCCACAGCTGGATGGTCCGTGATTGCTTCCATGTTCACTTCTCCGATATTTCTCAAACACGCTCGGCCTGCTTGATGGAAGTATTAAAATGTGCTTAGTGCTGTTAAATGATGTGTGTGTGTGTGTATGAGAGAGAGAGTAAGAGTATGTGTGTTGTACGTAAGTGTGTATCAATTATGTGTGTGTGTGTGTGTGTGTTGCATGTGAGTTGTATGTCGTATGGGAGTGCGCACGTTTGTGTCTCTCTCTTCCATCCCTCAGGCTCCTCCCCACCTTCTCTCCTTGTGTTGGTGCAGTCTCCTTCGTCCACCATCATGTCTCTGACTCATTTAAAGTACAATTAGTAATCAGCCAGGAGCCAGAAACTCAACCTATCTCCTTGCAAGCCTATCTCCTCCTCCTCTCACCGTGACAGCTCCTGAATATGCACAGCTGGTGCATTGTTCATTGTAGTCTATGTGTGTGTGTGTGTGTGTGTGTGTGTGTGTGTGTGTGTGTGTGTGTGTGTGTGTGTGTGTGTGTGTGTGTGTGTGTGTGTGTGTGTGGGTGTGTGTGATATGATAGCTATATGAGAGGTTATTTATTAGCATTGAGAGATCCCAGAGGCCCACGGTGGCTGGGATAGGCTGTGCG
>OMNS01080135.1:0-14232 GCA_900303225.1 Laemonema laureysi
ATATATTCTGCATAGGAGAGTGGACGATTGAATATAATAGCTATACTGCTATTAGGATTGAGGTATATGATCAGAGGAGACAAGAGGCTCCTTAAGCTGCTTCTTTGGTTATATAAGGATATGTCTTCGAAGACTTCTTATTTTACTGTCTGTACTCCGCAGCAGTCCAAGGTCAGTTGACTAGAATCCACGCAACAAGACTCCACCTCCTTATGGTCATCCAATCAGAGAAGGGTGGAAAGGACAGGAAGTGATGTCACATATCTGCTGATGGAATGGTCCTTCAGTCAGCCGGATCTTGCTCCTGTGATTGGTCAGCGATACCACGTGAAGGACCAGCCCACACATGGTGACTCTATTGAACCATGTCCACATGGCCGTATTCAGCCTGTTGTAAGTCTTGTTCATCCTCCTGTGTCTCCAGGACACAGGCGACTGAGCAGGATCTCAGAGTACACCCGGTTGACAGGACCCTTCACATGGTACGAGGAGGGAGAGGAAGAGGTCCTTGTGCTGGTGCCCCCAGACTGAAGGGTGTCCTTGGTCCTCACATCCCCTGGAGCTTGGAGACGTTTCTCAACCTTTGTTAATAAACCAAAGTGTTAATAAACATTTACTTCATCAGTAACAAAGAATGAGCACACCTTTACCTTATGGAAGTGACAGGCACAGTGTCCTGGCAGGAAGGCCTTATACCGGCCCATGGTGATCTGAAATGTGTCGAGGACCTCGTACTTCAGACGCTTGGCTTCGTCGACGATGTTGCCGTTCTCCCGGTGAAGCTCCTGCATCTCTTGCTGGGAGGAAGACAAGGAAACCATAAACGTCTCCATCCTGAGCTACTGGGAATGGGCCTCATTCACCTGGCGGCCATCTTCTAAACACTAGCAGGGTGACGGAACATCATCGTAGTTAGCGTACATCACAGTAATGGAGTCAACCTACCTGGCTGAGAGACCGGATGCCATGAGCAGGGAGATGGAAGCCGATTCCCAGAGACTTGATGACCACCATGATGTTCCCGAGAGATTCTCTGGTCAGAAGGTGAGTAGATACAGAACAGACAAAACCACTTTCAATGAAAAGTGATGTAGTGGGTTGCATAGTGGTGCTATGGATTCACCCTGGTTCAAATATCGACTTTAGTGCACAAGTTTTAAAAACCTAGCAAATTACTTCTCCCGTTTGCCTACATACCCCCAGATCTGGTTGTAGCGAGTGGAGACAGTGAAGGTCTGAACAACAATATAGCCCTGCCTCTGAATTAAAAAAAGTGTATCAGAAGTGGGCCATGATGGAAAACACAAGTCAGCAAGCTAGCCAGTGATCACTCAGGTGAGCATATATGAGTCACATCACTTGTGTGTGAGATTTCCTTAAAATCTCAAATGTGTGAGTCACTGTGTCATCTAAATGTGTTCCCATCTGTCAGTTAACTGCATTCTGTAGCACCTCCTCCCTAACGAACCATCGTTAGTTACCTCTCTAGCACCTACTCCCTAACGAACCATCGTTAGTTACCTCTCTAGCACCTCCTCCCTAACAATCCATTGTTAGTTACCGTAGCACCTCCTCCCTAACGATCCATCGTTAGTTACCTCTCTAGCACCTCTTCCCTAACGAACCATCGTTAGTTACCGTAGCACCTCCACCCTAACGATCCATCGTTAGTTACTTTTAGCACCTCCTCCCTAACGAACCATCGTTAGTTACTGTAGCACCTCCACCCTAACGGTCCATCGTTAGTTACCTCTCTAGCACCTCCTTAACGATCCTTAGATGGTGGGTCCTGAGCCACTGCACCCCTCCCACCACTAGGGTGGTCTGGTGGGAGTTGGAAAGAGGCTGGGACCTTGATGAATAAGTTTACACAAGGACATGTTTATGATATCTACAAGTCATTAGAACACAAACCCACACAACAGGCTCATCATCAACACAAATTACAAACACAAATACTACAGCAACCTCATTTACAAGCACAGATGTTTCAGAGCTGTTCTAGGTGTGTACAGATGTTTCTGCATGAGACTCACCTGGATATGAGCTGTTCCAGAGCCTGCTGGAAGGTAGGTCTTTCTGGTTCTTCCAGCCAGAACTGGGGGTAGTACGAGTAGCCTACATGTGTACGGCCCCCGTTGAGGTCACTGTAGAGGAGCGTTTCGTGGGCTTTCTCCCAGTCCTCCAGCGTGGAATTAACCCTCTCCATGAGGAAGTACATCATCCCTCTGTTGGTGGAATCACCAATGAAGAGCAGCTAAGGGAGGAGGAGACAAGGAGACATGAACAGGAAAGTAGAACTCCACCTTGGTACATTTAGTGTGAGCTAAAGGGACTCATTAGCATAGTGAACCATGCGATCCATACCATAATAAGGATCATAGGTGATCATGTTGTAATCTGACTACCTTACGGCCGGCCACGCAGGCCTGGAGCTGCCAGAGGCCAACAACAGGGTGGAAACAGTCGTCTGGTTGCCAGGCAACCTCCCGCCAATCACAGGTGCGATTATCTGCACAGCTGAGGCAAGGGACGAGCCAGCGGCCTAACACACACACACACACACACACGATGACACACACACACACACATACACACAACGACACACACACACACACACATGACAACACACGCATGACAACACACACACGTAAAATCAGTACATGGGGTCGACTCGTGACAACAGGCTAACATGTGTTGATGACCCCACTTGTCTACCAGTTCATCTTCATGTCATGATCTTAGGAGTGTAGGAGGAGCTGTTGTTGTTCTTGTATTGGATATGTTGTGCATGATCAGGAGAGGAGATGCAAGGCTAACTAGGACCTGGTATGTCCCCAGAGGCACAGGGTTTAGGAGGGTCCAGAGATGCAGTCAAGGGGTCTGGGGGTCCAGGGACAGGCTCCAGGCCGCAGGGCTTCTCTGGCTGAAGAACCAGACCGCAGTCCTGGAAGACAGAAACATATCAGTACCAGTCCACAGTCCTGGAACATTACATATCAGTACCAGTCCACAGTCCTGGAACATTACATATCAGAAGCAGAGCAGTCCTACCACATTACATATCAGAAGCAGAGCAGTCCTACCACATTACATATCAGAACCAGAGCAGTCCTACCACATTACATATCAGAACCAGAGCAGTCCTACCACATTACATATCAGAACCAGAGCAGTCCTACCACATTACATATCAGAAGCAGAGCAGTTCTACCACATTACATATCAGAACCAGAGCAGTCCTACCACATTACATATCAGAACCAGAGCAGTCCTACCACATTACATATCAGAACCAGAGCAGTCCTACCACATTACACAAGTGAATGAGATTATTCTTGTGTTATTCTAGATGCATGTAATGAATAAACTAAAGCATGTGCTTGAGTTATATCTTATATTAAACTATGCTTTGTGGTCCACAGAACTGTTGATCCAGGATACTGGTCGTTGGCTCCGTTGGGTCCCACGGAGGGTCCAGAGATGTGAGGGTTGCTCACTTTCTTCTAGTTTAGTTTATCGTTCAAACCCACTGCCTGAAAAAAAAAGTTTCCCTCTCAATTGGTCAAAGTTCAGAGTTCAAATAACGACGGGCAGATGAAGCACCGGCAGCAGGAAGGAGCTCTTTGGACCCCAGGGGCCTCTGGACTACAGAGGGGCCGCAGTATCCCTGACACACACACAACAAGTATTCCCACAAACACACACACTCACACACTATGTCAATTTACACGTTGGCACATCCACTCCAACACAAACTCAGCAGACACACACACACACTCAGACACACACTCAGACAGACACACTCAGACACACACTCAGTCACACACACACACCCCACGCTGGCTGGTTTCTCTCCAGGAGCTTCGAGGGTCCGCGGTACATTCTGCAGCCCAGCGGGGCAGCTCTCGACACCGTGCCACAAGACAACTTAACAGGGATTTTCTTGTCCGTACGTGTGCACAGGGGCCACGTCAAACACCCCTGGCCCCCGAGGTCCGGGGTCGGGCCCAGGGGCTCAGCTCGGCTGCTGCTGTCTTTCATCTTCTGAGACCTCTGGAACGTTCCCTTCAGGAGCGATGACGTCATGTCCATTTGACACATAACAAGATGAACAATATTCACCAAACGAGAGCAACACAGGCAGTGTTTATACGCCGGCTCTAATATCTTGGCTGTTCTTTTATACTTCACCCAAGAAGCATGGGTGTCTGAGGACGTTGGTGTCTGAGGACGTTGGTGTCCAGACAGGAGGTCTTAGCTTGTCCTCCCTCCGGCTATAGGAACGTTAATCAGTGCTGGTCGAGTTTGTGTTTGCTGTTGGCCAAGGAGGGATAGATGATGCTATCGTTTTAGTCATCAGTCCTTTGTTAACAATTATGGAAGAACAAGCACAAGAAGAGCAAGAACAAGAACAAGTCCTTAATGGTACAGGGCAGACAGGCTACATCATGTGACAATCACCTGGTCTCCACCACACTACATACCTGTATGAAGCCACACATCACATGGTCTCCAAACAGAGGCAGGCTAGGAGGGCCATCACGGAACAGGTGCAAGGTATAAGTTGTCATGACGACAGGCTCCATGCCCACCCCAGCGTCATCTACCACCAGGATGTTGATGCGACTGTCGCCCAGACCCACAGGGTAGTCGGCCGTTCTGGAGGGAAGCGGAAACACAGCAGCTCTCAGACTTTTACCTTGAGAAGGTTCGGGTTCGGTGGCAGTAGAAACGATTTATTGTCCATTTAGTGTTGAATATTTGTTGAATGGGTGTAAAGAATAACAACATGCAGACATGAGTGTCTGAAGAATGACACATAATGACCAAAAACACCTCGTTTTAAAGTGCAGACTGTCTATATAATAGCTACTAATAGATGGAATATAGTTTTGAATGATTTCAAAGAGACATAAGCATAAGAGGCATAAACATACTGATTAAACACGCCAAACCAAAACGTGTCAGAAACATCTTCTGAACGAAGGACAACTTAACGTTTTAATTAACAAACAACTGTTTGTGTTTGATTTGTTTCTGAAAGGGGAACACAGGGTGGTCTCACCGAGGTCCTCTGTGGTCATCAAGGTGGACCCGACAGGCACTGCTGGTGGGCTGAGGCCGGATCCGGACCAGCAGGGTGTGGAAGGGAACTTCTGCCCGGTACACCTTCAGGTGTGGGCTGAAGGGGGGGCTCAGGGTCAGTGGGGGGTCTGTGTACAGCTGTCTGAGGTGGAAGTCACCACAGATCTCTGATGGAGCAAAGAAACAAAACTCACATTTAGGAGTTGGTTATTAGTCATGTGGTCTTATGATTTACAATACTGATATGGAGCAGAGGTTGATGACATCACTGTAAACTGGGCTGTAAAGCACGCACCTCTCTTGATACATGTCTGGAGCGTACCTCTCTTGATACATGTCTAGAACGTACCTCTCTTGATACATGTCTAGAACGTACCTCTCTTGATACATGTCTAGAACGTACCTCTCTTGATACATGTCTAGAACGTACCTCTCTTGATACATGTCTAGAACGTACCTCTCTTGATACATGTCTAGAACGTACCTCTCTTGATACATGTCTAGAACGTACCTCTCTCTTTGAGACGGTTGTCCGAGTCCCGGATCGCCTGGCTGATCAGTGACTCTGTCTGATTGCTCCTGTAAAGGGAGGAGTCTTGAGTACTAATGTCTTCATGTTCAGTGAGAACATGAAGTGCTTCATTCTTGCTCAGATTTATACTAAACATTGAAACTCAAACTGGAATCACAAACACACAGCATGTTGTGTGGCTCCAGAGGGTATAAATGAACCGTGTGGTTGAGTTTCGCTCTTCTTGCCTGTTCATGCGGGTCCTTTGACGATCATAAAACAGGACCAAGTGGAGCTGCAGCACCTGAATAGAGGTGTCTTCCCCTGCGGGCCGGCGGTTCGAGAGACGTATCTGGTGGGGGAGGAGCCAAGCCTCTGGCACACTACCAGGATACACCTGAACACACACATGACCAGCTGTCATGTCCCGCTGTGTTCACAGTTGGAACTCAACTTTGACCTTTGTCTCTGTTTATACTTCCTGTAAAGCATCATGTGTAGCTGATGTTACAATGTTTTCAGGGTCATATATAGATATTTACACATACATGCAGAGATTATCACAGATATGTGATATTCTCAATGTGATTTAGGTTTTAAATATCGAGCAGTGATGAAGACACCAGTCAGACATATTTTACGTCAAGTATTTAGCAAAAGATTGACGCAGATATTTTGCGGCTTTAAACCTGGATAAACAAAGTAACCCGGCAGATAAGATGAAGGCATGCATGCAGAACTAAAACACGTCCATGTTTTCCTTGGTGTAGAGCGTTGGGACCTTTGTTTACCAGGTCAAACGGTCCGGGTCTTCTCAACTGTCTCTGAAACTGGAGCAGCAGGAGGAGGTGGTCCTCTGGCAGACACACTGCTTGTCCTCCCTCACAGTTTCCAGACTGATCAGAGGGAGCTTCAGTTGGTTATGAGACATCGATTTAAAATATGACATCATTCAAACTAGGGCTGGGCATGACGGCCAAGTCTTCTATCCCGATATAAGTTATTTAATCTTATTGTTATCTCCATAACAATATATATCACGTTATAGCATGTTTTGTGGAAATTCAATAACAGTCAATATATAGTCTAGTCTATATAACCACATAGTAAAGCCTGTTGTATACAGAATGAACAGTTTCAAGTGAAACTGTGGAGATTAGGGCTGGCTCATAAGTACAAAATCAAACTTCAATATCTTTGACCAAATACCTTGATATTGATATAATATTGAGACAATATTGTAGGGATGACTCTTGGTGCTTTCACTAAATAATATATAAATATAATAATAATAATGCATCTCTGTATATTATTCACTAATAATACACAGAGATGTTTGATAAATGATCATCAGTAATGTTGATACAATGACTAAGAGGGTCAAGGCAGATTGTAGAGCAGCTACAACAGTGTGAGAGTGAGTCAGTCAGTCAGTCAGTCATCAGTCAGTCAGTCCATATTCACTTGTCCACGCAGTGCTGGCAGCAGGAAGTGTAGCGTGTCCTCCAGTATGACCTCTCGGGTTATCTGCCCGTCGAAGGGATCCTGCAGGGCAGCGAAGCTCAGGTCTGTATCGATCTGTCCAAGAAGACGGGAGAGACGTCAGAACTACAAGGACATACTGCCCTCTAGTGGACGACAACTGCAGTGCAGCAGTTAGAGAGCCACGTTTTCTCCACTTAGTATATCTGTTGTTTAACCATTTGTTTGAAGCGCCCTAACCTGAGCTTTCCTTGCTTTTAGTTTACTTTACATTAGGCCTGCAACCATTAGTTGATTCATTGACTAGTCATTAATTAAAATATTTGGTTCATGAATCTTTAGAAAATAACTTTTTGTTGGCTGCTTGTCAGATGAAGCAAAGCAAGTGTAAGACACTCTGATTGCTGCTGTTTATGAGCTTTTTAGACTAAATGATGAATTGATTAATTGGTAGAAATAATCATCAGTTGCAGCCCGACTGTACATAAATGGATATCGAATGCAGCTGTGCAGTCATGACACCACAAGGGGACAAAGACATCCAGGCCTCCATCAGGCCATCACCCATCCACCCATCCATCCATTGTTGTTACCTTGACAACAGTGGGGATGAGAGAGCCAGTGAAATGGAGAGTAAAGGTTACCAGCTGATAACACAACAGGCACCTGTGGGGATAAGCAGAGTTTTATATTACAGGCTTTGAGTCTTGGCTCTAAACGCTAGCTGGGTGGAGGAACCGAAAGATTCCACATTCAGTTCCTCCACCCAGCTACCATTTAGAACCAAGATGGAGCCAAGATGGCCGCTGGGTGAATAAGGCCCATAAGTAATGTGACAGATTTGTTATTAGCTCCATAATCCAGCATATCGAGGTTTCAATAAAATTAGGTTATGAGAACCACGCAACAATGATCACAGTTTGTACACATAGTCCCTCTCCATTGTTGTTACATTCATTTGCATGTTGCAGTCAAGACACAGTGGCAAGCAACTGGGTGGAGATGACAATATAATGCCAAGTGCAAGAAGGAGAATTCTTGCAGGAATACTGAGAAAAAGATGACCTGTTGGACTGGTCAGTCCGCGATGCCCACACTGCTGCCCTCAGCACCTGAGCCACGGCTTCCTTCACATGTCCCAAAGCCTCGTGGGACACAGTGGGACCCAGATGCTTGTTGAAGAACATCTTGAGCTGAGAGAGAGAGAGAGAGAGAGAGAGAGAGCAAGGGAGAGAGAGAGGAAGACAACACTGAGTCTGAGTCATAGTATGTGTGACAGAAAGGGAACGAGGTTAGTTGACACGTCTTTGGATATTCCATAACAACAGGGATGTCACCTGAGTGGTCTGTGCAAGGAGGTCCCCGTCTCCCCTGGCCAAGCATCTCTCATGGAGAAAGGCTGTGGGAGAGACGGCTGAGGTCACCACAACGTAGACGTTGAGCGAGGCGGTGAGACCAGCAGCAGTTGTCTTCGAGTCCCTGTGAGGAGATCAGCAGCTAACAGAAGACTCTACAGTCTATATATAAAGTCATATAATATAGCAATCTAATATAAAGTATATAATATGCTTGTCATACAGCTGTGTAGGTTCTGGAGGAGATCCAGTCTTCCTGTTTGTGGATCTGCAGGCAAACAGCTTCATGGGTAACTGGACTCCTGAGTGACGCATATCATAAGAAAGAAAAAATAAACGTTATTCATTTTACCACAAAGGATTTCCTGTTACTTTGCAGTGTGATGTTTTCACCCAAATATTTCATAGGTTATGAATGGATAAATCTGGTCAAATCCCCTGAAAGGCAGACAGGTGGAGGGATGTGTATCTCTCCCAGAATTTAACAAGTTTAGCATATAAAATATATGAAAAAAGAATCAAGAAGTCATGGATGGTGAACGGACCGGTGAGTCGTGGGTCGGTGGAGAACCGGCACTGACCAGCGCCTGCATCGGAGAAGGCCTCCAACAGCTCTGGGATCATGTTCACCTGAGCACAGTGTATTATTATTGTTATCATAAATATATATTCTGACAATCACATTCCTTGTTGTCTTTAGTATGAGAATACTACCAGCTACAACACAAGGTTTCATCGCCACCTGCCCTCCACACCCATCATGTGTTCCTTAAGGGTTACGAGAAGCTACACTCCTTCCTGACCAGGACCCAACCAACCCAAGTAGTACAAAGCTAATGGACAGCAGATGTGTCCCCTTGACGTCCAGCCCATCTCTCCTCTGAAAGTAGAGAGTCAGCCCACGCAGGTCTCACGTCTCACCATCTGATGTGGCTGCAGATGTGGGAAGGGAACGCTCCACAGACAAGTGTTCTCCGAGGTCCGGAGACACACCAAGACGCTCCACTGACCGGCTCCTACAGAACAGACGAGAGGAAGACTTGACTGATGAGCTTTATAGCAAGCAACTATAAATTAGTAGTAGAAACATTTCCACACGAGGAACCCTGATCTTATCACTCAGTCAGAGAAGATCAGGTAACTCAGAAATTGTTCTGGATGCAGTGTGCCAAAGCTCATGATATCAATGTGTCAGTATTTTCTAAATAATGTCCGGTTTATTCTATAATAAATGGTTTCTTGTGGTTGCTGACATACGACACTTACTTAAAGCTACACAGGGTTTAGTTTACAAGCTACAGCTGCAGAGACAAATTCTCTCTTTCTGCCCGTGAGGAACAGAGGTTCTGTGTTCCTTCCCACTCAGGCTGGAACCATGTTCTGTCCCTCACCCTGCTGGGGTCTGAGTATGACTCCCCGGTCGGCGTAGCGGGCAAGGCTGACATCGTAACCAATCTGCTCCAACACCCGCAGGTACAGCTGGACCTCGGGGTCTGAGACGCTGTTCTGACCCAACACCAGCACGGCTCTGTCCCGGTCAGACACCCGGAGCTGCTGCTGGAGGGGGCAGGAAGGAGCTACAGGATTAATACAAGATGCTGGTACTGAGTACTTATGTATCCTCATGGTTTTGAACGTTTGAAGGACTGAATTACAACTACATCAAACTAATCCCCAATGGAAGCTGAACTGTTCCTTCTGGCTCCAGGATGTTAGTGGAGGTTGTGAGGAACGATACTTCATGTGTAACCCAGCACACCTCGCTCTCTCACAGACACAACCTGAGGAGCACTCATTTAAAAATAAGATAAGAAGGAAAATCGGATTTAGAAACGTTCCTATAGCTGTCCCTCTAAAGTTCGACTCATTGATCAGGTCAAACACTTCATCAGTATCTTGCACAGTTTATGAGACTACTGGTAATACTAATGGTTTTTGTAGGCTTCTGCATACTTTCTGTGAAGTAGGCTTACAATAAACTCACTGTACCCTACTTGTTGCTATTAAATGTATTTAAATACCTAGTGAATGGAAACCTTACACACACACGGCCGATGAACATTACCAGTAATACTAATAATACTTCGTTAATCGTTATATAGATTTTAGAGCTTACGCACAAAGTGGTTTCCAGATAAATGAATAAAAACATTGAGCGACGACCCAACACGTGACCAAAAGGAGTAGTGAGGACTTCTCGTCCACTCGTGTCCTTCTATAGCTCCTCATCCCTCTCTAAACATTGAGTTGTTGTCTCTCAGCTGTCACTCCCCCTCTACAAACAAACAACACATGCTGCTGAAGCAACTGTTAAAATACACAACAATAACACAATAAAACATCAAACAACTCTCAAACAAAATAACTACAAATATCCCACCAAGATCATTAATTGTTCGCTGGGTTCTCAAATTGGTTATCCCAGAGCGGCAATTTAAGTAACGTTCCTCCATATGTATAATAAAACAACTGCTGCCAATTCGTTCGTTCCTGTTCCAACACATAAACAAGTCTCATCTTGAAGTTACCTCGGACTAAGTTGAAGAGGAAGGACTGACCTGTCTTTCACTCGCCAGGTTGTCCAGCGCATCAATAAACGGTCCTGTTCCATCCTTGTGGATATCCTCAAGCAGTCTCCTAATAACGGGCTGGCCCGGGTCCGACAAGCTCCAGGGCTGGCCCGGGTCCGACACACTCCAGGGCTGGCCCGGGTCCGACACACTCCAGCCGCCCATCAAGACATGATAGAGAAGACAGACCGCAGGAACCACCAGTATGACGGGAACGGAGCAAGACCTGCGGCGAAGCGTCCATAGACGGGCGCACAGCATCCCCGAGTCCTCCCTCCAGATGGTAAAGCAAAAAGAAGTGCGGAGAAGATAGCGTTTTAGTGTCTGAAGATCCTTGTCAAAAACACAACGAAAGAACATGAAAGCAGTGGCTTCCTGTTGGAGGCTGCGCGTTGGGCTGAGGTTGGAAACTGCATTTCAATGACCCTCCTGCAGCGGTTCTCAACTCAACCAAAACTTCACCAACATCTAAAGATCCGAAGCTCGACTGTCGGTTGTTCCTTTCATCGTATCGTCTGTCCAATGGACAATGGAAATAGAAGGTACAATCTGCTTTAACTGTGATGAAGCGGAGAGCTGCAGACTGAAAGGTTAACTTTAATCCCAGAGAGAGGATGTCCGTTCACGGGACTGTCGACGTCAGACCGGCGGAACCCTCGACCCGTCGTTCCTGAGTCGGCCAGCAGTGCGCCAGACCAGCAGAACCCTCGACCCGTCGTTCCTGAGGCGGCAGCAGTGCGCCAGACCAGCAGAACCCTCGACCCGTCGTTCCTGATGCTGCCAGCAGTGCGCCAGACCAGCAGAACTCTCGACCCGTCGTTCCTGAGGCGGCCAGCAGTGCGCCAGACTGACTACCGTCGACTGCATCTGGTTCCACTTAGTCCAGAAAAAAAGAGAAACCCACTGAGCTCTTTCCGTTGAAAAGAAGTCTGTGGTTGCCGTTGAAAATACGTTCATAAATAGTTTTAAAGTATTTGTAACCATTTATTAAGCGTTCGTATTTAGACCTCATTCCAACCGCATATCTGATATTTTCATATAATGTACATTTCTTAATGTACTGATGCCTACAGGCCTACAATGCACACGGAGTCATAACTAGACTGTATAACAGACCAATTGTTTGGGTGAATGTGGAAATGTTTGTTTTGCTGAAATATTGACTTGACTGAACAACCACCATAGATGTCTCCATTCTATCGGTTACATTTAACCATGAAACGGGTATAAAATAATTATTTATTAAAAACAGAAATATATAAACAGTAATTACACCGAAGAGTAACCTTCAGGCACCAGAAGAACACAACTGGAGTTGAGCAGAGACTGGCAAAAACATGGGATTTTACAGCTGTTTTCTAAATGTTTTCTAAATGACGATGATATTTTAGAAACAGTCACAAAATGGCATAGATGACTATGTTGACGATCATATAAGGTAGATTACGATTTGGGGTTCACTGTTCACAGTTTTTGCTTGTCCAAAAATATAAAATTGACACAATGACCCAATTTACCATCACTGTCAGACTGTCTGGAGTCTGACCCCTAACTCCTCCAGGTGCTAATCTGTCGACCCGATGTTGGAGGCTCCACCCCCTCCCAGGCCTCCTCACCTCGTCTCAGCTGCACCAGTTTCCCGATGACCACCTTCTGAAACTCTGTGGATGTTAAAACCTGTGTGTGTAATGTAGGCTACGAATTGGATTAGATTCAACTTTATTGTCATTACATAGAGTACAAACAACTGAATGCAGTTTAACATCGAACCAGAAGCACAGCAGATTATATTATATCCATATGTATAGTGGGATATATAATAAATGAGATATACGTAAGATATATGCAGCATATCAACCATAAATAGTATCAGGATTTGTTTGATAATATCTCTGACTGCACCCATCTCTGACTACATCTCTGACTGCACCCATCTCTGACTACATCTCTGACTACACCCATCTCTGACTACATCTCTGACTACACCCATCTCTGACTACACCCATCGCTGACTACAATCTCTGACTACACCCATCGCTGACTACATCTCTGACTACATCTCTGACTACATCTCTGACTACACCCATCTCTGACTACATCTCTGACTGCACCCATCTCTGACTACACCATCTCTGACTACACCCATCTCTGACTACACCATCTCTGACTACACCATCTCTGACTACACCATCTCTGACTGCACCCATCTCTGACTACACCATCTCTGACTACACCATCTCTGACTACAACATCTCTGACTACATCTCTGACTACAACATCTCTGACTGCACTGATCCCTGCACACGTTAGTTATATGGAACAGTGAATTGCTGAAAACATTAATGCATAGTCAAATCTTTAGGATTTAGATTTAATATATCAATATATTTTTGTAAATGTGACATTTTTGAGATGTGTTATTTAGCCAAATCTGGGGGAAGTGAACAATGTTTTTGCAATGACAGCAGTGTCCCTCCTGTTTGTTGAGCTGACTCAACCTTACAGACAGTCTCTCTCTCTCTCTCTCTCTCTCTCTCTTTCTCTCTAAAATGACTACAAGTACCAAGTAGTAAGAAGGAACTACAAGTACCAGGATACGTGCGAAGCAAGGCACGCAAAACGACGCGTTCTATGTTAACCAATCACATCCCGAGGTCCCCTCTGCGTCACGCTCTGCGACCTCTGCGTTGTTCTGCTTATTTTTTTCCTCGGCTACACCGGAGTCCGCGCCGCCATATTGAAAGACGCAAATTGTTTTATTATATTCCCGAAAACACAGATTTGGCCAAGATGTTATACTTGGAAGACTACCTTGAAAGTGGGTATCACACGTCAAATAATTCATGTCGTTGTGTGAGCGCAATATGTCGGGAGTACGGCCGTGTGTTCCTTCTGTTAGCCTAGCATCGCTAGCTGTTAGCCTAGCATCGCTAGCTGGTAACGGTGTGTTCTCTCCCCCAGTGATCGAGCAGCTCCCCATGGACCTCCGCGACAGGTTCACGGAGATGCGGGAGATGGACCTGCAGGTTCAGAGTACGAGACCCGTGACCTGTGACCCCTGCTATTTAACACAACACGTGACCTCTGCTATTCAACACAACACGTGACATGACCCCTGCTGTCAACACAGTGTTGATCATCACATTAAACACTCCATTGACCACAATTGACGTGTGTGTGTGTGTGTGTGTGTGTGTGTGCATATGTGGAATGAACTCCCCACTGA
>OMNS01080137.1:0-12136 GCA_900303225.1 Laemonema laureysi
TCTCTGTCTCTGTCTCTGTCTCTGTCTCTGTCTCTGTCTCTGTCTCTCTCTCTCTCTCTCTCTCTCTCTCTCTCTCTCTCTCTCTCTGCTGCAGGAAAGCTAAATTGTTGCCTGCTCTGGTGAAGTGGAAAGGAGGGTTTTCTCGACGTCAGGTCCAAGAGATCCTGGAGGCTGTTCCCATGTAGCCCTTGTATCTCTTGCTAGTGGCGGCTCTCCTGGGATGACCAGGTCACTGGCAGTCTTTATATTCAGATTACAAAACTGTTTGAGGTCTACTGGGTACATATCAATGAATAAAGTTTTTTATAGTTTTTTATTTGATAATGTCTGATAGTATGTTTGTATTCTCTCCTGTATGAGCAAGGGAACTGCCACGGTCACGTGACACCAACACCCATTTTAGCAACAATACTTACGTAACAGATGTAAGTACAACAGATTAAACTCACCTTAGAAGAACCTCCGACACACTCCACTCTCACATGAAGCTCTCCTTTCTGTTCTACCTGCAAGAACTATCCAAGTACAACATTGTTGTAAGTAGCAAGTACAGCCTGTTGAACAAAATTAATTAAAATTAATTACCTGGACAATATTATCATATTTTCAATATGAAGGGGAGTTCATCATCCCCCGAGGATAAATAAAATACTAGTCTAGTCAGCCTTTAGAATAGAAGAGATGCAACCCGCCTTGGTTGTGTGGTCGTTGAACTTTTGAATTGAATGAATGAGACACCTTTTGTGGATTGGACCGTCTCTGCCTGGTGTGGATACGCCATACACTAGGTGGCAGTAGCGCCGCATCGCTGCTCACGTTCATGACGTCAGGACGTCTCCGACCCGGCGGAAGTGGAGGAGGATCTTTATAAGGAGCGAGAGGAACACGCGGAGTATCACTTGAAAAACGCGTGCAGAGATGGCGGACACGGAAGGTAATTTTGCCTTCTTTTTGTCAAGTCATTCGTAAATATTTTTGCAGGTACGACCGCTAGTAGACCTGCAGGTGTTTAGTGATCAGTCGTCACATGCTGGCCGTCCGGGTTGTTTCCCCGCGTAGTTGTGGCGTCACTAACGGCCACAACGACATGTTGTCATCCGTCCTCATAGTTGTATACTAAGTCTATATTCAAAACCCAACGTTACATGTGTTTTTGCATCCGAAATGCTAAATATATGCATGTTTTGCGTAGTTTCTGCTTCACGCACATGTAAGGGGACTAATTGTACCGGGGGACGGTGCTGGAGGCCCCGGGGGGCGACGCTGTCGGCCGCACTCTGCCTCGGAGGCGTCCTTACTGCGGCTTGCCTTGCATGTGCTTTTCATCAAATACAGAATTGCGTTAGAAGTGCAGGGCGGCCTGTAGCCCAGGATAGCCTCTTAGCTTAACCCAGGATAGCCTGTAAGCTTAGTCCACGATAGCCTGTTAGCTTAGCACACATGGCCGTCCGAACCACGTGCCGCCGCTCTGCCACGTGGGGTGGCGCTCCGCAGTCTGCCTTTGATCAGGAACGGTGACGTTATAAAGATTTACCAACTACATCATTTATATTTTCTTACAGGATCGATAAAGAAAAAGAAGAATAAGAAGGTGGCCGAGGAGGAAGTTGGGGTATGTGGAATTACGCAGGTTCAAATCCCTGACGATCAATTATTGAGGTTTTTGTTCTCAAATGAGTTGTCTTTTTACAGGTCGTTGAACAGAGCTGTGACTTCTTCATCAAACCTGAGGACAAGGCAGCTACTTTAGACACGTCGCATTGGCCTCTGTTGCTCAAGGTGGGCGTGGATCTGCTGAAGGAGACATAGTGCTTCAGTTCTTGGTTAATCTTAAGTGGGGGTTCTTGACAACACTACAGCGTCGTTCCTCCCATGAAGCGGAAACGTCTCTGATACTTTGATGCAGAAGACGATTAGATGCAGACATGGTCTCCTATTAAGTTACCTAAGGGTTACAAGCATTACTACATTACCTACAAGTGTCCGGTCAGTGCTGGAGCAGTGTGAAGTGATGAACTTGTTTATCCATTCTCTGAGTGCTTGTTGGCTCCAGGTTCTGTACTCACCCGGGTCCGTTCTGGACCCCGGTGGACTGGTCAGTCGCCCTCTCTTCCACCCCAGCGTTCTGCTGGGACTGGCGGGGAGGTCGCCTGCCGGGCAGATGATGGAGTTCAGCGCCAACTAAGACGATTTAAACCTCTGATCACATGCTTCTCACCAGTAGGACACATTAGTTGGCTCAATGGGTAACTATGTTGTGGAATTTAAATTGGTTTGAGTTACTATAAAGTCAGACTTTTGTTTTCAGAACTTCGATAAGCTGAACGTCCGGACGTCCCACTACACACCACTCCCAAATGGGTCGAACCCTCTGAAGAGGAACATCCAGGACTATGTCCGGTAGGAGCTCCACCTGGTCCTCAGTTTATGTAGCGTAGGTGCATGAAGCCAAACGATGAGATGTATAGATGGCATGAGCACATCGTGCGGAGATGACCAACGATCTATCACCCCTGACTGATGGCTTGTAGCGTGGAGAGATGTTTCTCCATGAATAACTGATGACTGGTGTTTCTATGGACTAGCAGTTGGATGTGTTTCCGTTGTTGTCCAGGTCTGGCTTCATCAACCTGGACAAGCCGGCCAACCCCTCGTCCCATGAGGTGGTGGCGTGGATCCGTAGGATCCTGCGTGTGGAGAAGACGGGCCACAGCGGGACTCTGGACCCCAAGGTCACGGGCTGTCTGATCGTGTGCGTGGAGCGAGCCACGCGTCTCGTCAAGTCCCAGCAGGGCGCCGGTATGTTGCTTAGCAACGCGTCTCACTGAGGCTGCAACAGTAAACCAGCCTCTCTCACTACTCTTCTGCTGTGTCTTGCAGGCAAAGAGTATGTGGGAATAGTTCGGCTGCACAATGCTATTGAAAACGAGCACACGCTAGCTAGGGTAAGTGTCCTATTGTCCTATAGGCTCTGACGTGCTGCTCCGTCTCTTGTCCTATAGGCTCTGATGTGCTGCTCCGTCTCTTGTCCTATAGGCTCTGACGTGCTGCTCTTCCTGTCCTCTAGGGTCTTGAGATGCTGACCGGAGCACTGTTCCAGAGACCGCCTCTCATCGCGGCCGTCAAGCGACAGCTGAGAGTGAGGACCATTTATGAGAGCAAGCTGATCGAGTACGACCCAGAGAGGAGGCTGGGTGTGTACCACCTGCACACTGCACCTGTATACACGGAGCTAGGACCTACACACACCTGTACATGCCTGTATACATGGAGCTAGGACCTACATACACTGTATACACGGAGCTAGGACCTACATACACCTGTACATGCCTGTATACATGTAGGCTAGGACCTACGTACACCTGTACATGCCTGTATACATGTAGGCTAGGACCTACATGCCTGTATACATGGAGCTAGGACCTACATGCACCAGTACATGCCTGTATACATGTAGGCTAGGACCTACATACGCCTGTACATGCCTGTATACATGGAGCTAGGACCTACCTGCCTGTATACACGGAGCTAGGACCTACATACACCTGTACATGCCTGTATACATGTAGGCTAGGACCTACATGCCTGTATACATGTAGGCTAGGACACCTGTACACGGTGTACAGCTCAGGTCCGGCCCTGCCTATGCTGCTTTCCTGATCTATTGGTGTGTTAGGCATCTTCTGGGTGAGCTGTGAGGCGGGGACGTACATCCGGACACTGTGTGTTCACCTGGGCCTGCTCCTGGGGGTCGGAGGTCAGATGCAGGAGCTCCGGAGGGTCCGCTCTGGGGTGTTGGGCGAGACGGTGAGACTTGACGTGCTGGCAGCCCGTCTGCTGCCCTGTGCTTTGCTCCCAAAGTGTTGAGTTCAGCTCTGGGCCTCTCCCCAGTTCTGGTAATTAACCTTTGGTACAGAAACAGACAGGAAGTGACTTCAACTGTCAACGCGTTTGTCTTTTGTCTTCACACTCGTCAAACACTTGCATGTTCACTGATATCTATTCTAACATGAAATATAAATATTACTCTTATTCATACAGCCTTTGTCTTTGGCAAATACTCAGTGGAACTTGACAACAATACTTAAGTGTTTCCTGTCACTGGTCTACTGGTTCCTCAGGACAACATGGTGACGATGCACGACGTCCTCGATGCCCAGTGGCAGTTTGACCATAACAAGGACGAGGCGTACCTCCGGAGGGTCATCTCCCCGCTGGAGAAGCTCATGGTCTCCCACAAGAGGCTAGTGATGAAGGACAGCGCGGTGAGTTCTGCCTTTCGATGAGATGTACGGTGGCAGGAGACGAGTGGACTACTCTGCTGGAGGCGGAGGTTCCTCCTAATGTATGGAGTCGTATTTCCTTTAATAGAAAGAGCTGCACAGAGCCAAACGATGAGCGATATAGATGGCATGAGCACAGTGTGCGGAGATGACCAACGATCTATCACCCCTGACTGATGGCTTGTAGCGTGGAGCGTTGTCCTTCTAGCAGAAGGCTACAGTCCTGTGCGTTCTCTACCTAATATGCATGTTATCCTACAGGTGAACGCTATCTGCTACGGGGCTAAGATCATGCTGCCGGGCGTCCTCCGGTACGAGGACGGCATTGAAATCAACCAGGACATCGTTGTCATAACGACCAAGGGCGAGGCCATCTGTATCGGTCAGTGTTGTGGCCTACTTGTTACCTTGGAGTTGAGCGTGAAGCCACGTGATGAACGTTAGCTACAGCAGCTCGGCTATGATGACTCGCTATCTATCACCCTTTTCTGATGGCTTCTACCCTGACCGGGGCTTCAGGGAACCGGCAGGAACCGGTCCAGTCCACTGACCTGAACTCTTGTCTCTACAGCGGTCGCCCTGATGACCACAGCGGTGATCTCAACCTGTGACCACGGGGTTGTGGCCAAGATCAAGAGGGTCATCATGGAGCGAGACACCTACCCTCGCAAGTGGGGTCTGGGGCCCAAGGTACGGCTCGTACCAGTAACGCACACCTGTAGTACCAGTAACAGCATTGGTGTTTAGTCACTAGTTCCAGACAGTGACTTGAGGATGTAAACTGTGTTGGTAACCAGGCCGGCCAGAAGAAGATGATGATCCAGAAAGGCCTTCTGGACAAACATGGGAAACCCAACGGCAACACCCCAGCAGACTGGAAGAACCACTACGTAGACTACAGGTGTGGACCCTAGCCAGGACTAGATGACTAACCAGGACTAACCGGGACTAGATGACTAACCCCAACCGGGACTAGATGACTAACACTAACCAGGACTAACACTAACCTGGACTAGATGACCGTCATGTTACCAGTCATGTTTTTCAGCAGGATTGCGCCCCAATGTGATTAGTTGGTCATATCTAAAAATACTAAAATGTAGTTGAAATGAGAGAACATGAAGACGTTTGGTGAGAAGGATGCCACGTTGCCCTACAGTAGGCCTCCTACAGTTACTATGGTTACAACGGCCTGCAGATTACTCATTTAGAAATGCTAATGGTGGATATATTTGCTATATATGGACCTAAACTATCATGCGTGTTCGGTGTATTGTGCTGCTTTATCGTATTACAAATGTCCAGAATAAGCATGAAATGCAGAAGAATAACTCGTCACTCTGCTCTTTGCTTCCAGCATGAAGGCTAAGGAGTCTGTTGACGCGTCGGCAAAGGTCTGTTTTAGTTCCTAACGGCCATGTAGCTCCAGTTGGGGGTTTAATGGACTTGTTGGACTTCTCAAAGCTCCTCATGATGCCACTTCAGTGGTTCTAGATGTTAGTTTAGGTCAGATTGTTGGAACCCAAGAAAAGTTGTCCAATTCACCCAATGACTAAACTTTAGATTCTTATTTTGTGATGAATGATGCATTTGGTCTCCAGAGGAAGAGGGAGGACAGTGATGGAGAAGCTGCCAGTGTTCCCAGTACACCCAGTACAGAGGTGAAGAAGAAAAAGAAAAAAGACAAGAAACAGAAGGAGGTGGAAGAGGAGGTGCCCCAGGAAGCCCCAGAAGCGGTGAGCAGGGTCTTGACGTCAGATGAACCTTTTAGAACGACTCCATGGTTTCTGTGCACTAATACTGCTGTCCTGACCCTCATGTCCTGCAGGGGGAGGAGAGTGCCAAGAAGAAGAAGAAGAAGAAAAAGAAAAGTGCAGAAGACTCAGAGTGACTCGTGTCCGGACCCCCAGCCTCCTGAGCCTCCTGAACCCCAGGTGTCCGGGCCTCCTGAGCCTCCCGGACCCCAGGCGTCCGGACGGCGGCTGAGGTGTTGGATGTTTTGGTATTTTTTTTATACGGTCTGTTTTCAGACTTCTACAGCTGTGAGCTGTAGCCATTTGCGTTTTGTAAATAAAACTAAATGTTTGGGTGAACCCCCTCCCACAAGTTGTAAGTTGAAACCTGTTCTTGCCTTAAATCCACAAGCGGTCCTTGTGGTGACGGATATTTTGTTGTCATGGTTACCTAGGAACCATCTTGCCCACTTCCAGGGATGCTGGTTTTAAGTGATGTATAAAATGTAAAACATGTTTATATAAACTGCTTTCTCACAAAGCCTGTTAAAGTCAAAGGGGTGGATTATGTAATAAAGACTTTTATATATAAATGTGCTTCTGTCAACATTGAGATGCCTGTTATCTCTTCCAGAAGAAGAATCGACAAGGTCAGACTGCTGGGGTAGTAAGACTTCACTGCTCTGACTGAACTGCCTGGGTAGTCTTGTTTAGGACTGGAGTGACTGAAGATGGACCCTTGGCTTTTATGCTCAAACTAGATTTACTCAAAACATTTGTCAATAAATGTTTCACTTCTAAACAGTAACAATAAATAGATTTTATTTGAGAAGCTAAATTAACTCCAGTTTTGCATGGGTGGCAGTATTCAGTGTTGAGTGATGTGAGCTGTGGTGGCCCATGGGACGATCACAATAGCATGCAGTGACTCATACAGAAGTGCAACATTTTCGTTTTGTATAATCACATAATGGTGTAGGAGCAGCTGGAGTTTCTCCCTCAACTACCTGAGGTTCCCTAGCCTCAAGGCAGTTTCAGATTGCAGCTAAATCTATAACTACTTCAGCATCTTTAACATTTGTGTGAAGGCAGTACAACACCAGCCCACCTATGAGAGACACTGGCATAACACCGGGTCTGGGGGGCGTTTGGAAGTGACGTGGACTCTGTTGTTGGTCAGGCGTCGCAGCTGCTCGATCAGGTGCGACAGACAAGGGCTGGAGGGGGCGTGGCCCTCGGCGGGCTGGCGGTGGCTGCAGTACCAGTCCAGAACCTCTAGGTGGTGTAGTTTGTCCAGGAGGGCAAGGCCAAGGAAGTCCCTCTCTGACACGTTGTGATGGCTGGAGAGCACCAGAGAACGTTCAGCATCACATGTTACAATGTTGTGACGTATACATATATAATATATGATCTACAAGTCATATATATATGAGTCATAGATATATAATATACACACACTCACTATAAAGCACATTATTATTATTATTATGAAGACGAGAGACCGTATCTTGAGGGTCCTGAGCTGGGGGAAGAGCTGAGGCACCAGGGCTACGTAGCCCGTGTTCCCCCAGGGCTCCAGGTGGAGGTGCCGGAGGTGGGGGAGCCTCCTGCCCAGCACCACCAGGTCCTCCAGGGTCAGGTCCACACACAGTGTCAACCCCACCACTGACTCTGGCACACAGTCTGCATACACACCCAGACGATGGCCGCCTGACCATCCAGAAGGAACATTAAAACAATAAATCACACAAAGTGAAACTGTTGTTAACTATGTATGACAACGGTGTGTGTGTGTGTGTGTTGCTCCCTCTTGCCGACTACAGATTATAGGACAGTATAGAAGGCCAGGTCCCTGAGAAACTAACATGCTAGTGTTCCTGTGAAGACACATCCATGGTGAACAGAAGCTCTAGACCTGTGATTCCAGACCTGTGACTTGGGTCTGGAACCACTAAAGACCTTCCGCAGACCACCTCATATGCGAACAGTAAAACAATAGATAAATACACATGCAGAGCGCTAGCGCCCCCTTCAGACACAACTGCATCCTTCCTCTCCATCCAGCTGCTGTGGGCCCTCCAGGGGGCCTTCCCACTCACCATGGACACTGAGGTGGGTGAGCATGTGTAGGGCGAGGAGCCAGGTCCGGAGGTGACATCGCGGCCCGGGTACCGAGTACAGGTGGAAGACGGACAGATGCTGCAGCCCGGACAGAGGTGTCAGCGCCTCCTCGGAGACCTCCGTGTCGTAGTTCAGCAGCTCCAGACTGGACAAGGGGAGGACCTCGTGTCCTGGGAGGACCAACCACAGGAGGACAATGTGAGCAGACCTGTTCTGTGTCCACTGCACCTTTCAAACATGAGGTAATTAACCGTGCTTCACAAACACTGGACAATCACCAGAAGACAATCAAATACTGACATACTTTTATGTCCAACTATGCAACTCATGTACCAGTGGCCAGATCTTCATAGTACCCCTCCTTACTGCAGTATGCTGGATGTGTTTAGTATGTTTACACAATAAAGCCTTTTTGTTCTGCTTTATAATCATTATGGTATTATAGTTATATAGCCTATATAATTATTATATTCGATTCTGACCAGAGAATTGTGAAAGTCTTCTCTGAATAATGAATACATAAAGTACACGTACAGCACAACACGTCTCACCTGCCAGCTGTTGCTGCACCGAAGGAGTTGTGAAGAAGTTGTCTGGCAGACTTCTGTAGGCGACCATCTCCCAGGACAGGTGGTGTAGTCTGGGTAGTCCGCCCAGCAGGTCGTGGAAAGCCCGCAGCGGGATGCGCTCCGTCCCGTCATGGTGGTACAGGAGCTGCGTCAGATTCCGCATTTTCGACACAATGCTGACAAAGTGTACCGCCGGAGAGCGGAGCTTCACGTTACACACGCTGAGCCGAGTGACCTGCAGCGCCAGGAGCTGCAGGACGGGGCAGATGTCCAGCGGACACCGGGAGCTGTGGAACGCCAGGGTGTTGAGCTTGGAGAAGCAGGCCAGGGAGCCGAGCTGCGGCTCCGACCAGCCCCCCAGGGCGACGCCCGTCATGGCGGGCAGCCAGGCCAACAGCTGCCGCACATGTTTCTTCTTGCCTCCCCTCAGCACCACAGTTCTGACGTTTCTGCGACCCAGGGTCCTCCAAAACCCACGGTTGTACCTCGAGAAGTGACTCAGGACCACGGAGAAGTCTTTCCAAAGGTAACCATATTTATCTATGACTTCTTTAAAATACTTGCACGTCGTGCGGACGCAGTGCTTCTCTTGGATCGACAAGAAAGTGAACACGTGGATCCACACGTCTTCCGGGAGCGCGTGCTCCTTCCGCGGCATGCTGCACGTGTTTTTACTTTCCCTGGAAACTACTTTTAAATTTTCCCTAAACCATCGTGTCGATGAGTTGCAGGTCCGAACACACCACGGCTGGTGGGCTACGTCAGGGCAATGTCAACACACGGACCGAGTGACGTAGGCCACGTCACACACTCGCTGATCAGTAGGTGGCGCTGCTGCATTCAAGGCCCGTGGGAGTTATGATTACTATTAATGATACTGTTATGGGTACTGTTATGGGTACTGTTATCAGTACTGTTATGGGTACTGTATCGGTACTGTTATCGGGACTGTTATGGGTACTGTTGTCGGGACTGTTATGGGTACTGTTATCGGTACTGTTGTCGGGACTGTTATCGGTATCGCTGCATGTGGTGACCACCGCGCTCTTCCATATCCCACATGCCTGAACGTCACATTTCAACACCACCCCGGTGGAGAGGAAAACGGACGTGACGTCGTACAGTACGGGAGCCGAGAGCCGCCATAGCGGCTGGTGGAGGCATGGACGTGGGTTGGAAACATTTGTAAAAACAGTGTTTCTGCCCATAACGCGTCCCAAACACACGAAGAGTTCACTGGCAGGCGTGATGGAGGGTAGGTGCGATGTTTATGAGTTCACTGGCAGGCGTGATGGAGGGTAGGCACGATGTTTACGAGTTCACTGGCAGGCGTGATGGAGGGTAGGATGTTTATGAGTTCACTGGCAGGCGTGATGGAGGGTAGGTAAGATGTTTATGAGTTCACTGGCAGGCGTGATGGAGGGTAGGATGTTTATGAGTTCACTGGCAGGCGGGATGGAGGGTAGGATGTTTATGAGTTCACTGGCAGGCGTGATGGAGGGTAGGTAAGATGTTTATGAGTTCACTGGCAGGCGTGATGGAGGGTAGGATGTTTGAGTTTATGGGTCTGTACTCTCCAGACATGACGTCATGCGCTATTGTACTTGCTGAACTTCTTTGTGATATTTTTTCTTTGTGTACGCTAGTTGTATACAGAACGGACAGTATTTTACTTCTATTGTATAGACTGTATACAATAGATTGTTTACTGTCAACACACGTCGTAGGACCGACAGTAGGCTATACACAAAATACTGTCCGTTCTATATAGAGATAGGTGTACTCCACACATGTGCTATATGTCGTTATACTGTGTAACCCTACTATAATATGTATGATGTTACAGTGTAACCCACTATAAAATGTATTTAGTTATACAGTGTAACCCTACTATAACATGTATGAGGTTAGGGTTAGGGTTGGTTAGGTTTGGGTCAGTTAGGGCTAGAGTTGTTATTATAATCACATTCTTGTCCCTACTTCCAGACCAATCACAACCATCTGACAGCAGGAAGTGTAGTGCTGTCACAGGAAGTGGCAGGAAGCTGAAAGACAACGCAGCAGACTGGCACAACCTGATCCTCCGCTGGGAGAAACTCAACGATGAAGGCTCTGGTGTGGCCAACAAGATCGTCAACCAGCGACAGCAACAGTGCTTATAGTTTTATCATTCAGTACTTCAGTGTCCTTGGCCAGAGATGGAATACACAGAACCCTTTTACACATGGCTAAATAAATACCCTTTACTCACATCTAAATAACACACACGTACACTCCGCAGGTGTTCAGGTGAAGGCACGTCCTCTCCACTCACCGGCCGACAGCTGGAGGAGGAATGCTCCAAGCTTCTGGATGTGGTCGGCAAGATGGTGGGTACCTGCCCACATTATTCACTATCACTTTTGCCAAATGCCAAAGTCATATCAAAGTCTTTTATTGATCAAATGTACAGTAAAACACAGCATCATTCTGGACACTGGAATTCTTGTGTAGCATAGACATAAAGATAGATAAAATAAAGTAGAAATCGTATAAAATAGAAATGAACAAGAAGTTGGTTAAGATGACCTCAGAGTGCTGATGACATCAGTCTCTCGCTAGGCTGTGATCGTGACCAAGATGGAGCGCTTGGTGTCTTCCCAGAGAGGCGTCCAGGATCTGGAAAGCTTTCAGCTGGGCGCTGAAGGCCGACCCTCTCCGGTGTTCCACAGCTGGCCAACGGCTCAGTTTGGTGAGCGTTATTGATCCCAGACAGGAACTGCAGGTGTCACGGCACACAGTACAGGACAGTAGTAGACACACATTTAAATTAGTAAGAAATATGGCTTCAGACGCAATATGATTATGGAGAACACAGAAGAGACTACTGAACAACAGCTGCTAGGTGTTGGAGTGATAGATTTGATCCATGTAATGTCCAATATACAGACGTAATGACGACCTCACTGCACCCCACATTGGAGTCAGGACTGGGTTTTAACCTGTAATATATTGTCAGTATTTATTTTGTGTGTCTGTAGTGGAGCTGTCTCATGGCCTCCTGGAGTGCTACCAGAAGGAGCTGAGGCTGAAGCAGAGCATGCTGCAGGAGATGGCCCACACAGCGGTCCTGGACGTGTCCATGGTGTATCTGTCCTGTTGGCTACACCAGCCCTACATTCCTGCCAACAGCAGACTAACTCTGGAGTCTCTGCTGCTGGAGACTGGACACAGAGCACTGTAGATAAAGGGACAACCTCACTCAGGTAAACCCTTAACATCACCATTATGGAACCATTACTTTCACTACTTGGAGGACATCTTTGTGGTTTATCACAGGTTTATTGGAGGAACAGGAGAATACCTCAACAGAATATAAAACGGTTGTACTGCATCACAATGAATAAAATAACACAGTCTGCTTCTTGTCCAATTTTGCATCAATTTCCCA
>OMNS01080138.1:0-12164 GCA_900303225.1 Laemonema laureysi
TAGGTACATTCCACTGGGTAGGCTGGTAGGTTGATTAATCCATCTATCATACATCTGGGTGGACATTACTGGGTGGGATATCACTAAAGCGTAGATTTTGAAATGGCTTGTGTTGGATAATTGTCAATCAAATCAATCAGTCAGTCATGATCCATAATCATCACACCTGGTGGTAAAATAGGGGCTCTTTTAAAAAGTAGGCTGTATAGGGCCATACAAACATTTCCCATTTATATAAATGCTTCACTATGCACCACCCATTCACATGGGTGACGTGGCAGGGTAAACACAGGTGCAGCCCATAAAAGAAAGATAATCTCATGATAATGGCGGTCAGTTCTTTGCAAATCAGAGGACCGACATGGAAACCAGTGAGCTCAATAGTTTAGCCAATTGGTGAACATTGGTAGGCTTCAATGGAGTAGACCCATAATTAGCGTTATAAGCTACACCTGTGTTTGCTCTGCTATGACAGCTATGTGAACGGACGGCATCTGCATTGTAAGGGAGACAAAAGCTGCAATTCAGGCTTGGGCGAAACATTCTTGCAACACAACGAATGAAAGCAGTCAGCCGTACTATGGCTAATTGCCACTTACTGCAATTACCTGAAATTACCTGCGCGGATGTGTATCTTGTGTGTGTGTGTGTGTGTGTGTGTGCATATGCGCACAAGATTTTAACCATCATCCTACTTAATTGAGCACTATTAACCGCTGTGTAGGGAAGCCGTCAACTCAAGCCCAGTCCCTTATGTCTTAATGCATCATTTGTTGGATAATTGAATTACATCGGAGTAATAGAATAATGAGTATTTAGCTAAATCAATCCACCAACTCCATCTGAAGAGCAAATGTCTACAGGAGGAAATACATTTAAGTGGCACAATCCGGTCAGTCTGCATAGCAACCAAACATATCATCGAGTTTTGCTCACCACTGAGAACAATAATGTCGAACTCCCCGTTGCTGAGCGGCTGCTCCTTGTAGGAGAGGCGGGCCCTGAAGCAGCCCCGCCTCCTCAGGGTGAGCTTCAGCAGCACCTGACACTGCTGCTTGTTGGACGTCACCGTCTTGCTGTAGTAGTCCTCTAGGCTGTCGTCGTCCACCGTGCCCAGCTGCAGTCATGGAGGGGGGGGGGACAGCACTCAATGACTACACTCCTATATACTCCCATCAACAGCTAATATGTTGCACATACTGCACGTATACTACATGTTGGTTTTGAGAAACTCATCACTGGGATTTGAAGGCATTTGCTGTTCATTTCGCTCAGAAAAAAAAATCAAAGAGTTGGGATCGTTAAATCAATTGAAATTCAAAATCCCAGACGACACATCAAGTCCCGTGTGATCTCACGAACTGACGTAACTTTGTTTCGCAGGAGCTTGCAGTTAAGCCAATTACGGTTCGATTGTACTCCGTCTCGCTCGCAAGTCACTTCGGGTAAAAGTGTAATCAGTTATTAGAGGATTTATTGCCTGGTTCTAATAAACATCGCTTGTTTGGTTTCAAAGAGCATGTCGGACTTCATCAGGAAGTCGCCCCGCGCCTTACGGAGTGGATGTGGACGCTGTAGTTGGCCTCGTCTACCAGGGAGGTGGAGTTACTGGTGGGGTTGCCGTACTCATCCCTGGGCTCTATCTGCAGGGTGTGCTGCTGGCCATTGGTCAGCACCAGCGTAGAAAAGTGATAGGCTATCTTGGTTTTGGATGGGACCACAGTGCCTGACGTGGAGAAAAAAAACAAATGACATAGGCAAACACTGACTTAATGTTTGACAGGACCGATGTAATTTTAGATGTAGATAGACTGATATAGTTGTCCCTTTGTATTGTATTGCAGCCGAGCTGCTGATAGCAAGCAGAATCCTGGACTAAGGACAGATTGGATTGAACCAGTCTACCTGGCTGGAATATCTTGTAGTAGGGGCTATAGGCCACATTGAGCCCCCCCAGCTTCACGGCCACCTCGTAGCGGCCCGCCTTGCGCACGGTGAAGGCCACCTTCACCACGTTGGACTCGGGTTCCTGCAGGACTTCCTGGGTGACGGGGATGTCCAGAGCCAACTCGACGTGGGTGATGTTCACCCTCAGGCCAACGGGCCGATGGGCGGGGAAGGGCTGGCCGTTTTTGTAGAACAGCTGAGGAAAGGGGGGAAGGAGGATTACTTCTTTCTTCCCCCGTTGTTGTCAATGATGCATATTAGGTGATGCGCGATACATCGCCTGCAACATCACAGCAAAAATGCAACGCAATTGATTGACCAACTAATGCTATGCATTTCGTTCCAATGAAGCAAGTGTTTGCAAGACAGCGACCGACATGGAAGTGGCGCAACATGGTGTGTAAAGCCATGTGTATGCGTGCTGAAGGGGGGGGGGGTGGACTGAAGACACCCGACGAGACCTCAAGGTCTGGGAGATCGGCGGCGACCGGCGTCTTACGTGCACGCCGAAGCTCATCGTCTGTCCCACTTCCTGTGGGTCTTTCCAGTCCCACGACACCTTGCAGGAGCGCGGGTCCAGGTAGTTGCCCCGCACATAGTCGTAGATGCTGCGGTCCCCGCGGCGGCCCGGGTCCTCACTCTGCAAGAAGCTGACAACCCGCGCGGCGAGCTCGCAGAGGAACTTGATGGTAAAGACAAACGCTATGATGGAAACAGTAATTCCACCTGCCGGGGGGACGACAAGAACAAAAAAAAAAAGACATGAGACATTTCTTTGCCTCTTCTTGCCCTTAACCTCGCCCCCCCCCCCCACCATAATCTAAAGTAATCCAAACTCACCAATCACGTAAAACATGAGGTCCTTTATCAAGAAGCACAGTGCCACCGTACAGCCAAATATGAATGCACCTGCTGAAAGACAAAATCGTACAAAAACAAACAATTAGGACGCATTTCTTCCTGAAAATCAGTAGAATACCATTAGACCCCAGGCTGCATAATGATGAGAGACGCGCCCCCGCATGACACTGGTTCTCGCCAAGACAAGCGAGAGACAGTAAGGCTCGCTAGCAGTGACCGCAAGCGTGCGACAGCGTAACCGCGGAAACTGCTGGGGCCAGACACCTACCAAACGACCACTTTTCATTCAGACGGCGTTTGGCGAGGTTGTGCACCAGCCGGATCTCGTAGTCCTGGTCGCGGCTTCCCCTGGACGCCTGGAGGACCTTCACCCCCGTGGACAGCCTGATGTAGTCCTCGTAGTAGTAACCCCAAGCCGCCAGAGACAGCTGCAGCTGGCCGTCAAACTGGGTGAGATCGTCGAGGGTCAAACACCCCAAAGCCTGCAGTCTGCCGATAAAAGAATGAAAGAAAGAAAGTTGTGTAGTACGGCATTAACTAAATTTAGATCGCAAATAGTGAAGCATAAATACAGCTACAGCTCAATGGCGCTGCAACTCAAAAGCTGACTCCACGTTGTTACGGAGTACAATGTATTTTTTACCCCCCTACACACACACACACACACACACACACACACACACACACACACACACAATAGACCAGCCCACAAAGAGACATGCGCACACAAAGCAAACATTGTGACCTAGCTGAACCAAAGTAACCCTGCCGTTACCAGCTGAAGTTGCACCTCATGTCAACGGCAAGCAAGGTCAATACGGAAGAATAAACGACCACCAAAAAAAATATCTATAGTTTCTTCATGTTTAATTCATCTAAATTAATGGCCAATTGGTCTATGTTTATGTTATGATTTGACTTAATTGTGGCATTTTTAACTTAACCCGTCTTGATTTGGAGTCTGCCCACCAAATGGCACCTATTGCACTCTTAACCACACATGCATGCGCACACACACACACACACACACACACACACACACACACACACGCGTGCAACATAACGAGCATGAGGAGGGGGTGATGAATTTGACATTCAGGAGCGTCCTCCTGGGAACCTCTGGGAGTTGTTTGCTTTAGTAGTCATCAACACTCCACTAGCGGCGCGGTTGCCGACCTTTAGAGACGCCGCAGTCGACTTGACTCAAAAACACACACAGCCGCGCGACGCCGGTAGGTTGCTAGTCACCGCGCGACTAGCAACCGCAAACCTGCTTCACCTCACAAAAAGGAGATGACGCCTTTGGAACGGTCTGCCATGTTGGCGCAGAATTCAATTTGCGGAGGAAATAAATAAATAAATAAAAATAAATAAATAAAAAGGTCAAAGGAATGCAAGTAGGCGACAATATGATTTCCCGGGCCCAGGCTCCCCCCTCAGGGCCGAGGTGTACAGCTGCAGGGCAGTGCGTCAGAGAGCGCGGTTTTGCCTGCGTTACGGTCCGTAAAAGAACACCCATTACTGCAGCGGGCCTCTGACAACACTGCAGTCTCTCTGCTCAATGTCATCCAGATCCGCTTCGGAAGTGGCGGTAGGATGCCCCCGAGAAATACAAGCTTGTTTTTGCACATGCCCCCTATATTGAATACGGTCATAAACTTAAGTCAACATCCAAACCAGTTTAAAATCAAACATGCACTCGGTAATTAACCATTGTACCAAACAGTTGTAAATTGAAAAATAGGTGCAGGTAACCATAAAACCATAAAACCATAAAAATTGCATAAAAGCTGTATAGAACAAACACAGCATAGAATGTTTAAAATGCCTACGTGTGGAAGTAGTGCTCTAGGCTCTGGGAGCACAGCCACTCCTGAAAAGCAAGATCTCGCAGCAGTTGAACGTTGGCCTCCACAATTTCCCTCCAGCGCTGCTGCTCCTTCACAACGTCCTCAAGACGACTCAGGACACTCAGGCTCAGTTCCTCCAACGTCTGAACATCTACCGTAGATACAAGCACAGGCGCACACGCAATGTCATTAATCGCCTGTGCCCGGCAATCATTCATATGACATAAAACTAATTTTAAAAAGTAAACACTCATTGTTTTTGGTAGACAAGTGCAAAAGGACAGCTTTAGCAATAGAAATATCAATATCACAAAGTAAAACAGAGGTGGAGGTGTCTGGTCAACCACTCAAAGTAGGGCGATCTCAAACAAGATGCAAATCTCAACCACTGACCTTCAAACAAGTGCCTGTATTGGAAGAGGCTGTGTCCCTTCAGCCATTCCTGGATCTGACTTTCTTTGCCTTTTTTCCAGCGTACTTCCCAGAAAAAGATCCACGAGACTGAGCAAAACAAGAAGGTCAGCAAAAAGCGGCGGTCCATTAGACCATCTTCAGCCTTCACTCAGACTCCTCCTGCTCACTGAGAATCTCTGCCATTCACAAAGGAATAGACAAGTGTCCTAGTCCAGACGATAATAAGAAATGCTGCATGTGTTCCAAAAAAATAAAACAAAAGGAAAAATGGCATAGAAAAGATTTTGAGTTATGGTATATCCGAGTCAGATCAGTAATCACAGCTTCAAGAGAATCAGTCAGAATCACCAATAATAAAACTAAAAATCTAAATGAGCTGTCAACATTTAGTCTGGTTATGTATTAAGCACAGCAAACACTAGTCCCATCAATGTCAGCAGTGAGATGCTGTCGCAAAAGAAGCCTCACAATTAACAAGAGCAAAGCCTTACAGCCAAAATAGGAACCGAAATAATTATGATGGTGTAAACAATAAAGACTCCAAGACGCTTGGACGCGTTTCAAGGAACAGTCGCATACATGCAATTGTCCGACTCGATAAAGCATTGTATTACGCACAACACAACGATATATTCTACATTAAGTATATTTTAAAATATAATGGGCAAAGCGGGAGCACTGTAGTCAGTGTCAAGCTAGAATCTATGTGACACTACTTTCGCAACCTGCTTACAGTGTCAGTGGCGTTAGCTAAATGTACCGAGCAGTATGAACCTGCTAACCGAGCAGCTATCAATGTCAGCGTGATTAAAATGATGACACATGGTATATCTCTATCTTTAATGTGAACATTTTACAGAGTTCACATGCTATTGTTAATAAGAACAAAAGAAAACAGTATGTCATTATATGAACATAAATAAATGTTTTAATAAACGGCACCTACCCTTTCCCTTTATCTATTAGCGTATCACCGGAAACCACGGGCGGTCGCTTACTGATGACGTCAGTGAAGTAGTCTTGGATTTCCACGAGGGACAGGATCAAAACTGCGTGGATTTTTGATCATGGTAACGTAGCGTTTAAAGTTGAGAACTGTGTGTTTTTCTATGAAAGTATGGGTCTTCAGTTTACATTTACGTAATGTATTGACATTTAAGCATGCCTTACTACCTACGTTATACTTGCTAGCGAGCCAACATTAATTGAGCTAACAAGTTAGCCAGCTGTAACAACCAACCCGAATCTTAATTAAATTCCATAGAAATGTCCAGTAGCACATCCCATGTGTATTATTACACCTGGTGATTAATCCTGTGTTTTTCTTCTATCTATTCTTGATATTTTAAATGTAGGGTAAGCAGAAGACCAAGAGGTATGCTGCGATGAAAAGGATGATTGGTCCCAAAGATCAGCGACTGTGAGTCCTTGAATAGTTTAGTAGATGCAATGAGCCTCGTAGTAGTCCAGTGGTACATGTTTATGTTTCACGAACATGCTCAATGTCTTTCGAAACCCTTGTCAGCTGACACGCCATAGTATCATTGCGTAGCATTGGGGCAATATACGGTCGATTTTGATTTGGTCCCTGCAATACAAAAGATACATTTGATGGCTCGAAATAGTTGCCATGCGCCTGGTCTAGATTTCAAGGTTTTCACATATGGTGTTTTTACTGCCTTGTCGTTGGTCATGATGAGCAAAGTTCTAGCACCACCTGACTAGGTTTGGGTTTTACCTTTTTATGTTTGTAAAATTGTGTCTTAAAGTGGTTGTCTGCTTGGGACTGCATTGAAGAGTGCATGTGTAATTTTAACTACCTCAATAGTGTGGCAATTATTACAAATAAATTTGGGTTATGTGTACATATTACACAAATATATGTATCTTTTGTTGAGGATCGTGTCTTTTTATATACTTATGAAACTTGACTTGCTTTCTAGAAAAGAAAAAGATCGTGCTAAAGGACAGGAAAAAACAAAGGTGGACCCTTCAGCGCTAAAGGAAAAAGAAGTGTGAGTTGACCTGGGAAACATTAAATCGGGTGACTGTTTATAGCCTGTGACCTCATACTTCTTACTTGTTTTTCTGTACAGGACCAAGTATCCATCCTGTCTGTTTTTCCAGTACAACACTCAACTTGGTCCACCATACAACATTCTGGTTGATACCAATTTCATCAACTTTTCCATCAAGGCCAAACTAGATGTGGTCCAGTCAATGATGGATTGCCTTTACGCCAAATGTAAGCAATTATTAGTTGTCATATCAATATGGAAGAAGACGCATCCACTAGTGTTGCTATACTACCATATGCTCTTGTTATTTCCACATCAAGGTATCCCCTGTATTACGGACTGTGTCATGGCTGAGCTTGAGAAACTTGGACTGAAGTACAGAGTGGCACTCAGGTACCTGCTGTTTGGCTTGTTGTTGTCTTAGTCGCAGTGTGTACCCGCCTTTTTCTGAAGGAATCAATTCAAGCACTTTCAACTCCCCGTCTGTTTTTCTCCGTAGGATAGCGAAAGATCCTCGCTTTGAACGACTTCCTTGCACACACAAGGGAACATATGCCGATGACTGCTTAGTCCAGAGGGTGACACAGGTATAACATAACTGATGTACCTTAATTGTATTGCCGGTTTTGATATTTAAAAGGTGGAGTTGAATTATTTTAACTATTTCTATATATTTTTAATGACATTGACATTAAAACAAGAGTTTTAAACAAAAAAAGAAGTGTATTAGCTCACCGTCTGCACTGTAGACTTCCGTTGTTGTTCACGAACGCATCGCATGACTCGTAAAGCTAATGACCAAGCAGGCGTTTGCTGAAGCTCTTTGAAATGATTCCATGCGGCCGTGGCTGAAGGCTCCGTTCCAACTAACGCAATGCTTTCACAGCACAAGTGTTATATTGTGGCTACTGTGGATCGAGATCTGAAGCGACGCATCAGGAAGATTCCCGGAGTGCCCATCATGTACATCTCCAACCATAGGTAACTGAACTGCAGAACAATGTGTACGTTTCAGCCCGCACTTTTCCCCAATACATGATAATGGATGAATTCATGGACAACTGTGCTTTTTGCTCCCCTCAGGTACAATATTGAAAGAATGCCAGACGACTACGGCGCGCCAAGATTTTGAGTCCGTTCAGTCCGGCTAGATCTGTAAATATACGGTTTGCAAATGTTTGAATATTGCGTTTATATTATGACACGGTGTTGGATGGATTTGAAGGATAACTTGATATACATGACCTATTTGTAAATAAAAAGCAAATCAAGGGATTTTTTTTTTGTCATTTGTCAGTTTTGTACATGGAATATGCCATTAAGCTTTTTAATGTGCTTGCAGTGATAGTGGAATCTTGTTTTCTTTGTCTTTACACTCATAACATTTACATTTGTGAAGATTGTGTGTTTGTGTAAATTACCATTGCTGCTGAGGTAGCTGTGCAAATATTTGACAGATGAGATGACATTCCAACAAAACTGCTTCGGTAATAAAAACTAAGAATTCTATACTCTCCAAAAATGGCTGATTCCATAAGGAAAATGACATTGTAATACTCTGGTTTTCTTCATAAAATCCGAAATGCACTGACATTTGTACATACATTCCAATACATTTTACTTAGTTAATCGTCAACTTGTTTGTCATAGTTTGGAAACACTGAAGGAAAAAAGTATGTTTACGCTCTGTGTTTACTCCTTATTAATCAAAAGGGGCGTTTGGAAACGGTACATGGCAATGACGTAATCACAAATGGCGTATATCGCATAAAGGTATGTTTTACAATAGCCAACATATGTATCTGGAATTTCTTTCTGTGCTACAATGTGTATACTATAATTCAGAAAAAAAGGCCGCGTTACAATTAATTATATTATGCAGTTAAAATAATCCCATGCGCGAACGCATTGAGCATGCGCGGCTCTCGGAGGGCTGGGAGTGTCTGAGGCATGGAATTGATCAGTAATCACTGAAGCCAAGAGCGTTTAAGATGAACAAAGACTGAAGTAAAGGTTATTTCAAGAGATGGAGCGATATTAAATGAGATCATCGAACAAGGAGTGTCAAGAAAAGGATAAATCCGGCTTTTCCGAGTCACTGGAACAACTGAATGAATGACCTCTGGGATAACGGTGCTGGAAAATATTATTTGTATTACTTTCCTGCAATCAAAGCGTCCTCTAGATAAGTTGTTATATTCAAATGGTAGCTTAATTTGATAGCTATCTGAGAGTACCGTGTGCGTATTCTCACAACATTATCGTTATCGTCATTCCAAAGATTAGTCGTCGAATTTGTTTTAATGCAATTACTTGAGTAAGCCATGCCATCCTATTTTTTCCATGTGTCATGAAAAGTCATGGCAAATATGAATTGCATTTGTATGTGAGTTGGATCAATCTAACCATCTGTTCAACTGTTAAATTAACGGATGAATGACAAAGTAGTAATCACAAGTAGTGGGTGTATTTTGATTAGTGTTAATATTTATAAGAATCTGTGTGCAACACCTGGGGGATCTCTGTACTTTACTTTGTTGGAGGGAGACGTCTGCTATTGGAGGTCATGAGTTGGTCATCTGTTGTTGGACTTTTAATAGCACTAAACCTGCAAGAAGATTAGCGGTCGAGCACCTGTGCAGCATTTCAGTGCCAGAACTTTGTTGGATTCCCTTTTCCAAGAGGGATGCATAGGGCCACGGTTGTCTCCACTGAGGAGAGGGATGAGGAGCAGGAAGACGAAGAGGAATTGAGGGATGGAGGGGTGCCCTTCTTCGTGAACAGGGGAGGTTTGCCGGTAGACGAGGAGACTTGGGAGAGAATGTGGCGACACGTTGCCCGAATTCACCCAGAGGGCGAAGCAGTGGGCAAAGGGATACGAGGAGCCACGGATCTGCCCAAGGTTTGTTAACCAATCCAAACTGACACGCTTGTATTACCTCTACCATCTCAAATATCAACACATGGACCTTATATATGTAACTGATTTTACCTTTTCTCAAGTAAATGTATGCACCACATGACCAGAATGTGTTTCAGGGTGATATCTTGGGTTAAAAAAATGGCGACTGTAAGATAGTTGGAGTTTCACAAGCACATTCCTCAGCTGCAGTGATAATGGGGCCTGTTTAATGTCTAAGGCTGTTGTTTGTGTCCTCTGCCCAACAGATTCCAATACCAAGTGTGCCTACATACCAACCCACCACGAGTATCCCACAACGTCTGGAAGCCATACAAAAATACATCAGGGATCTGCAGTATCCTTGTTCATGTGCTTTGTTTGTGTTTGTGTGTGTTAGAAAAATATAACCATCTGTCTATAACCAACCAAATGATCTAATAATCTTTATTATTTATTTGGCTAGTAAATAACACATTCGTTATAGTTAAATAGAATGTGTCAGGTTTCTCACAAGCGACACCCATAACAGTTGATCTTTTGCTACACAAACCGATTAGCACAAGTTCAACTTATAGGTAAATACTGTAAAAAGATCTACACACCTCAGCCATTTTGACACAATGTGATTGAATATAGGCCAACCAGTGACCAAGGAAGTAGGTCACTGGTGAGTATGTTCTGTATAAAACATAAACACTATCCCCACCCCTGGCAGGCACTCATTCATAATTTACTAACAAATCTCCTAGCATCACGAAGCACGATGTCGCTGGGCCTTGTAGTCTATTTATGATGGTGATTGCTCTACCAAAGTACTCCCAGACTTGTTTCTGTTATTTAACTTTAACAACGTCTTCCAGGTACAATCACACTGGAACACAGTTTTTTGAGATCAAGAAGAGCCGTCCTCTCACTGCGTAAGCAACCTTGTATTTAATCCTTTAAGGCAGACCGCCAGCCTTTGTGTTTTTCGCCTTTTGTCATGTTTCTGGGTGGGCGGCCTTGCTTGATGTTCGGCAGTGCATGGGATAATGCAGATGTGACATAATGGAGGCAGACAGCAGGCCTGGGACTGGGATGTTTGGGGATTTGTTGTGGTTCCACCTGTGTACTGCCCAAGGCTTGAGAGCAGGGCTCCCTGTGTCAAGGCTTAATTGGCCCTGTCGTGCCAACAGAGGCGTTAGATTGCCCTCAGCTTACCGGCTAAGGTTTTGTGTACAAAATATCAATAATCTTTCTTTCTTGGTTATCTTCCTGGTAGGAATAGCAGTGTGTCCATTGCAGTGTTGGTGCTGGTCTCTGTGTGTAAACGTCTTGCATGTGTGTAACAGGTACTGTATATTCTCACCAAAGCTTTTCATGTGTTTTCTGCAGGTTGATGGACATTGCTAAAGAAATGACCAGGGAAGTTCTGCCAATCAAGTGTCTGGAGGCTGTGATCCTCGCAATGTATCTTTTCACTCGCCGAACACCTTGGATTAACAGAAAACAAGGCTTGACTGCTAGCTATAATTATGTTATGTGTTACATTTTATTCTATAACAAATTTGTATCAACCCTCAACAGTAATACTTATTATCTCAAGCCCGACGACTACGGTAACATGAGTCTAAATTGTTTACATTTTAAAGTGAGGCTCAGAGGTGTTCACCTGTTAACTAAGCACTGTTCTAATTTGATTGACATACATTTACAATATTTTGCAATCCTCCAAATTGCACAACGGGGACACAACAGGGGGGGGGGACCCAGAGAGAATAAAAAAGTCCCTGCAGGTTTCCTTGACTTAACTGCCTCCGCGTCCAGTTACCTCACCACCAACCTGCCCGGCGTGGAGCGCTTCCCCCTCAGCTTTAAGACCCAGTTCTCAGGGAACCACTTCTACCACATAGTGCTGGGGATCCACAGCGGGGGGCGGTTCGGCGCGCTGGGCATCAGCCGGAGGGACGAGCTCATGTTCAAGCAGCTGGAGTTCCGCACGCTGGCCGACCTGGTGCAGGAGTTCGAGGGGGCCTACCGCCGCTACTGGCACACCCTGCGCAAGGTGAAGATCGGCCAGTACGTGTCCCACGACGTGCACAGCGTGGAGCAGATCGAGTGGAAGCACTCGGTGCTGGACGTGGACAGGCTGCCCAAGGAGGAGCTGAGGAGGGAGCTGGAGAGACACACTCG
>OMNS01080142.1:0-13110 GCA_900303225.1 Laemonema laureysi
ACCAGCTGCTTTATGATGATGAACAACGCAAACGAAGTCAAATGAAGTCATTTAGCGCCAATCGCATGTGTTCAGCAGTGAACAGCAGGCTGTTTGGGTAAACAAACTAATAAATAATCCATTAAACAAAAAAAACATAAATAAATGAAAGGATTGTGTTGGAGATAAAACAAATAAGTCCTGAGCCGAGGAGCGCTCGTTTTGTTGCAGGTTGGTGGTGGCGGGAGGGGTGGGGTTAAGAGGAACACACCTTGCTCCACGGAGGTGACCAGGGAGTTGTAGCGTTGGTTGGCCTTGTTGTAGCCGCCCTCCACCTGCATGCGGTCCTCCGCCCCGAACATCTTGGAGTCCTGGCTGTCCCGCAGGAAGTCCTGGTAGTGGAGCTCCAGGTTCCTCAGGGCCAGTCTGTACTCCTCCACCTTCAGGGTCTTGAACTGGATGGAGAGGGTGAGAGGGGAGGGGGAGGTGGAGCGATGGAGCGATGGGGAGAGAAGAGAGGAGAGATGGAGAAATCAAAGTGTAATTTAATCCAAGTAGGCTATTTTTGTTTCAAGGAATTGGACACATGGGATCAGAAAATCGGTGTCATCTTCAGCGACGGATTGTCTCTATCAAACGGAAATGTTGTCATCGTCGTTGCTGTTACCATGGTGACGTTCCAAGTGTTGATGATGTGGATGTCCCTCATCAGGTATTGCCACGACAACAGGCTCTTCATGTCCACGTGCATGGTCTGCCACATGGTCAGCATCCTCTGCAGGTTTCCGTCCAGTCTGAGAGAGAGAGAGGGAGGGGTTAGGGCAATTTTGCTCAGGGACGCCTGCAGGTAGAGAGCGGACATCGGGAATCGAACCACAGAACCTTTCGGCTGAGGCTATCCTGCCTCAAGTTAAATGGAGTTCTGTACCAAATAAGGGACATTCGGTCGCAGGCGATATGTCGAGGACCTCAAAGTAACAGCATGTGAAGCTAAACTGCCTCTGTGTGGTTTGGCCCGTAGCTACTGTGCACATGTATGCGTTTACAGCCACTGATGATGATGATGATGATGGCTGATCGGACTGGTTCCAGGTGCTGCGACTGCATTACAAAGGTAGTTTAATTATGTTGTTTGTGTTATGATTAAGCCTTCTAATTGGTTTCTACTGCCATGGTGAACAAACTGCAAACTGTGTTTTTCAGTTTGTTCTTTCTTCATGTTTTCCCTGTGGGGGTTACAGGGTTAGGCTTTGTCAAATGTCCAACACATCAGACACCAACACACCTCCATATGCCTAATCTTTCTGCAAAAGAAATCTGTTAACAGTATGGAATGTTCGTGGTTTTAACGGCAGCTGGATGTCCGCCGGGCCTTACCCGGCAACACTGTGCACAGCCTCCTTATTGGTGGGTGGGACCAGGAAACAGATGGAGGGGACTACCGCCTCGCTGCCCTTGTCGTTCAGCACCCTCCACTTGGAGGGCTGTGAGTTATCCAGCAGGGCGCACTCATCCCCGCGGTGAACCGTGATCTGGGACACACAACAAACGTCAAACGCAGAAAAACCACATCTGGTGCTTCTTACCAATTTAGACGTTATATACACATAAAGGCCAAAAGCCTCGCTTGCTCTTTCATGAATGATCTTTGTAGCACGTTGTACACACCAATACGAATCTGTGGCAGCGTATAAAACTATTTATATATATATAATATAAAACAAGTTTGTGGCAGCAAGGCAGTGTGAAAGCTTTGGTGAAGCAACACTCCCCAGACATGGCGCTCTTCCAAGCAACACATGACAGTAAGAAAGGAGTCTGGAGGGACGTGTCAGGACTCCTCCGCGATGATTCGTGACTCGAGACACAAAGTTGGAGACGTTGGGGATCCTAATGAAACCCTAAATCAAGTCAGTTACTGCCTGTTGTCTGTTGTTGTTCTTCTGGTCATGTTCTGTTAACTGACGTACACAGCGAGAGAGTCAGGGAGCGTCACGGAAGACCTTCTCCCAGTCTACTCTAGTCTCGAGGTGGTACCAGTCCGTCCGTCCGTCCGTCCGTCCGTCCGTCCGCGGTGGGACTCACCTCCATCTGCTTGAAGTCACACACAGCCTGGATGGGCAGCTTGCCCTTCAGGGGCGTAGCGGGGTTTCGGGGCTTCAGCTGGACGATGTTCTTGGCCCTGCGGTTCAGACCCTCCAGGTGGGTCCCGAACTCCTTCAGCTGCTCCCTCTCGTCCTGCCCGGGTTAGAGGCTGTTAGGTGCTGATCCACATCCGTTGTGTAGTAAGCAGTAGTAGGAGTTTGTTGCTTCTTTAGCTTTTTGCACAATGGATGAGGGGGTTATCTGGTTCTAACATCACCAGGTCAGTTACCAACTAACTAAATAACCAACAGCTTACCCGTGTGGTATAATAGAATGACTTGATGTAAGTGTCAAACAGTAGAGTGTAAATAGAGTTTACATTATGGTGTACAGTAGAATCTCGAGGGTGTACAGTAGAGTGTGAACAGGGCGTACCAACGCGTCCTGCAGCAGGTCCTCCAGGCGCGTGACGGTGATGGAGCGGTCGCACGTGTACTTCCTCTTCATCGTCTCCTGGATCTTCTTCATCCTCTCCTCCGCCTCGTTGACGTCAGCAAAGAACTGAGAGAGAGAGAGAGAGAGCAGAGAGAGGGGAGTGGATGAGCGAAAGTGAGTGAGTTAATTGATTGTGGTGTTCATTCATAATATGATTAATAAAATGAATGAATAACAATGAAAGTGAATGGATGAAGTTGATCAATTAAGTGAATAAGTGAATATCAATTTAAGGGGCCCCACAATGGTTACTGGATAGGTTACATATGGTGAGGTTTTTGCAGGTTAATAGTTTAAAAGTTAAGGAACTTACTTGGAAGTAAGCACCATTTTCCTTGAGGTGGGTCTCGAGGCAGCAACACAGCTGCAAAATCCAACTCCACTGGGTCTGCAGAGCCGCTGTAAAGGCCTGGAGGAGAGAGGAGAAGGAGAGAGGAAATAGGAGGGAGGAGAAGGGAGGGTGAGCTACAAGTACAACCAGTTAACTTGCTTTAAATTAACCAGGGTTTTCTTATAGAAAAATTTAAGTAAACTGCATACCTTACTCTACTATAAACACTTAATGCTCATGTTTAATGCTCTAGTCTCCTCAACTCTGCTCCACTCTACCCTACTCAATAGGTCCTACCTCCACGGCCTCCTCTACTCTCCTCTACCAGGTCCTACCTCCATGGTCTCCTCTACTCTCCTCTACCAGGTCCTACCTCCACGGTATCTACTCTCCTCTACCAGGTCCTACCTCCACGGTCTCCTCTACTCTCCTCTCCCAGGGCCTACGTCCACGGTATCTATTCTCCTCTACCAGGTCCTACCTCCACGGTCTTCCTGGCCGGGTGTCCGTCTCTCAGCAGTTTGTCTCCAGAGGCCTGGACCAGGTTCATCTTCTTTTCCCTGGACTCCAGCTCTCGCATCAAACCCTGCGTCACAAGGTTCAGGAGTCCATGCGTCACATTGCATTCATACAAAAAAACTGTGCCCTGCTGAGGAGCTCAGACTTCACTTGGATCACAGGGCAGGGGGACCGATCCTACCGAGTAGTTGTCCTTCTTGGCCGTCATGTTGGTGTTGCGTTCACTCCAGTCGTAGTTCACCTCCTCCTCCTCCTTCTCGTTGAGCCACATCAGCTCCTTGGTGGCAGCCAACACGAAGGCGTGGAGCTGGTCCAGGTTACGCAGACGGGCCTTGGAGGTGTTCTGGTGGGGAAAACACAAACGTGTGGCAAATGTATGTCAAGTTAAAGTTTTATCATCAGACGTGCTGCACAACATGGTTATTATTGTGGACGTTGGAATTCCTATGAAGAAGAAGAAGAAGATATACTTTCATTTTTACATTACATTACATTACAGTCATTTAGCAGACGCTTTTATCCAAAGCGACTTACAATAAGTGCATTCAACATCGGTAGGCAAGACAACTAGTTACCAGAAATCATAAGAGCACAGACAAGGCAGGGATCATCTAGGCCCTGTGTGTAAATCAGAGGGGGACGCTGGGTCATTGTGCTAAGACCCAGACTGTTCTACTGGTGTTAAATGACCACAATGTCTCAGGATGTTTGCTGAAATATTTTGATTTGTTTGACTTGCATCTCTTCACACTTTAACTTTTGAACTTGCAGAATTGTTACGGTTGCAAAACAAGATACCACAAATCCGGTATCTTGTTATGTTTGTGTAGATAGTACAGTTGTGCCAAAACTTGTAGAGTACATCCTCCTACATTCCAAAGCATTAACAGCCTACCAACCGCAACCTTCTGAACAAACCGTCTCCCAAACATTCCAAAGTATGTGTTCTGCCAATTCAGAACAATGTTGCTGGCTTTTCAATGGATTCCTATGGGGCAAGAGTACTAGGGGTCAGGGGTCACTCTGGCACGCATGACAACAAGCCACGGAGAACCTACCAGGAGCTTGCCGTACTGCAGTTCCAACTTGGCCAGGTAGTCTCGGTAGGCCGCCTTGCTGACAGGAGACACCTGAGTCTGGATGGGTGCACAACGGCCACGTTAGTCAGTCAGAGAACAACAGTTCAAAGAGTTCTGTACTACACTTGACGGTTCCTGTTTCCCCCGTGGGGAGGTATGCATACCGGTATGCTTACAGGAATGAAACGAGAACAAAAAACATGATTTGAACGTGTGTGTTATTTTTTAGCACTTGTGTTTTCGTGTTTCTAATTCCTAAAGCGACTCTGCTGCACTGTAGTGTCACGTGGTTCTGTAGGGTTGTGACGTTTAATTGTGAGACGTGTGCCTCACTTGTAAGGCACGCGTCTGACGATTACTAACGACTACTATTTAACTATTTAGTCATTTAGCAGATGCTTTAATCCCAAGATACTTACAGTGAACTCAGGCACATTCAATGACTAAATGTAAAGTTTAGGTGCTAGTATTCAATTATTTTGTTACATTTAGGCTCTGAAATACTTGCATTTGATTAACTTTAAGGTCTAGGTTGCAGCTATTGAGTTAACTTTGAAAGTTTACGGCCATATTTTGATGTTCACCTCATCAGCCTTGGCTCTCTCGATCTTGGAGCGGAACTCCTCCACGGAGTGGTTGAGGCCCCGATGGCTGCCCAGCTGGGACTCCACGGTGGGCAGGTCAGAGCCCCACTCCCCCTGGTCCACCCGGAGCTGGTTCTCCTCCACCCAGCCCAACAGATCCTGGACGTAGCGCAGGGTCACCTCGTCCAGCTCGGGGCGCACCCTGAGAGGGGCCTGCTGGAGCACCTGGGCGGTGTGGGTGACGTGGGTCTGGGTCTGGGTCATGGGCAGCTGGGTCATGGGGATTTGGGTGAGGGTCACGCCGGACTTGAGGCGCAGGTTGTACTCGCTGCGGAGGTTCACCAGCCTCTCGTGGAGACGGTAGACTCTGGAGGGAATGAAGGTGTGGGGAACATAGGGGGTGGAGGTTTGGTCAATTGAGTATAATTTGGTCTGGTCCAACTATTGCCAATCGTGTCAAAGTTTGATAAATACACTGAAGCTAATTAAACAGTTTGTTCAGACCTGCGGTACATCTGTTCGGCCTGTAGATGGCGCCCATCCTTCAGCAACTGAACATCATTGAAGAGGAACCGGATCATCCCCTCGGCTTTCTCCAGGTCTGCCTCCATCTCAGCTGTGTGCTGAGCCGGCTTCCCTGCACTCAGCATCCTCATGTCCTGACACACAGAAACACAGGGAAATGTGTCGTTTAACATCAGCTGCTTAAAGCTTTGAAAAACAAAATAAAAGTTAAATTATTTTCAATTTTCTATTCGCACACCTCTTTCTTTCCTCACGCACTAGTTCAAAATGACAATTTACAACCAGAAGATCAGAACCAGATCTATTCTACCAGATCTATTCAAAATTCTGTTCATTGGAATTTTTACAAATCACAGAATCAACATATGAAATAATTCCAGAGTAAAAATCGATTCAATCTTTAAGCAAGTGAACCAACCAAACAGCAATGCATCATTTTTTCAACAGGGGGCGCCAAACTGCAACAAAAGACGGCTCCTCAACCTTACAGAAGTGACTGAAAGGCAATCACAGTCAATATCTTGACTGTGATTGCTGAGAAAGAAAGTGTCATTCATTGGGTTCCAATAAAAAGATACCACATATCTGTGCTACAACGACCCCGATAAACCGTTTTTTTGGAGTGTATTTTAAGAGACCCACCGTTTGCAGCAGGCCTTCCACCTGGTTCAGCTGCTCCTCACACACCCCAGACTCCATCTGGACCTTGCTGACGATCCTCTGGAGACGCTCCAGCCTGCAGGGAGAGAGGGAGGGTCAGAGGTCAACATCTCAGAAAAAAACTCAACAAAAACTGCATGCAAAAGAAACTACTAAATTAAGGCGACGAAAACATAGGGGATTGTGGTGATTTTTTGGTGAAGAGATTATGACGAGCATTTTAAGGGTAAAGAAAATGTGATTATTAAACACATTGTTGAAACCCCCATTTTAAAACAATTTCAAAATGACCACTGGCACAGTTGCACAATTGCATTCTACGATGCACATTCTGTATTTTAACAAATGTTTACAGATAAAGAAACCCCAAAACACTTACTTCCTCTGGTGGAAGACATACTTCATCATATAGCCGTTATTCATGAACGCCATGGTGGAGACTTTGTGAGCTTTTCTTGTCTACTGGTCTAGACTAGGACTAGGACTAGCTGATGGTGGTGAACGCCAACCACAACCGCTTCATACACTCGTATGCCAACCCCTCTCTCTATTCCCTTGCTAGATTGAAGACTATCTTGAGTTAACATCAAAATATTATTTATTTTGCAAATTTCTTTTACGAGGGTGATCGTGTGGGCTTGGTCCCAGCGATGGATCACGCGCTGGAGGGAACGATGTATTTCAGTTTCCTCTCTCCACCCTAACAAAGCCAACCCAGTTAAACGTTATTTTTTTGGGTAATTGAGACGGACGATGGGATATGAGTCATCATCGCCATGGTCACACACACAGCCCACTGGCGGTTGATGATTCACTTCTTTTTTGTTTTGCGGTTCCCTCGAGTGTCTTCTGCCCGCTGCACAAGCAGGTCTATTAAGAACCTTTTCGAGGTCGCCGTGGCAACCCAGAAGCGCATTGTGGTTAACATCGAGTTTTTCCCCCCCAAACCCCAACCCACCTCTCGAACTCCGTCCGCAGCAGCCGTTCCCGCTCCAAGATGGCCACGTGCAAGCGGCCCCATTCCTTCTCCACGTCGAAGGGGTGATAGCCAGGTGGTATCTTCACGTGGCCTGACTGGACCGCACCCTGAAAACGGGGGGGGTCAAGCACAGCCATGTTGGATCGCGCAGTCGATCATTCATAACTTAAAATGGCCGACATTGGTTAAGAGCTATAACTATGAGTGCGTAAGAATAAGTCATTAAGGAGCAGATAGGGGTTACGGCGTTTTGCTCCAGGATGACTACAGTTTGTAGCTAGTGACTAAAGGACAACACAATATCCAGCACTGTGTGTGTTTGCAACAGCATGCAAACACACCTCTTGTTTCTACTGGTCGCTATGTATGGTAAGTCTCCCCCCAAAAAAGAACATCTCAAGGTGAGACTGTCTAGAAACAGAAGAACAAAGAAGAAGAAGAGGGAAGAAAACAATAACAAAACGGGAGAGGAAGAATCTGACCTCGAAAGACTTGAAGACGTGTTTGGAGCGGTTCTTGTCCGCCTCCTTAGCGGGCAGCTCAGTCTCCTTGAACTTCAGGAACTGGCGCCAAAGAACCTGGAGATTAACAGAGATTTGTTGGCTGGGAGTCAAACACCTAACCTAACCACTAGATCATCTACACCCAGCAGACTTAGACGTAGTTGTGATGTGTCTCTCGTGGACCCACCTCGATCTCCTCGTAGCTGGCGGGGAACTTCCTCTCCTCGAACACCAGGATGTGGTGTCTGATCCATTGCAGCAGCACGGTGACCAGCTCGTAGTACTCCTGCCAGCGCAGCTCCAGCTCCTGCAACACAGTGGACATGAGGGTGAGGTATATGTATGTAGTAGAATAGAACAGGCTAGGCTAGGCTAGGCAAAACTAAGCTAAGCTAAGATAAGGTTGGACAGACTAGGCTCGGCTAATTGATGGTTTTTCGCTAAAAAGCATGATTTTACCTTGTAAAAATATCCTGGCATCTATTTCAAATTATTCAAATAATTCCACATTGTTGCTCCTTCCCTGGACTGAACCAGCACTCACGTTGGCCTTGACGCCCTCCTGGACGTTGGGAACTCTGGGCATGACGTCATACATGGAGGAGACATACGTGATGATGGACTTCTCATCGGGGTGAGGTACGTCCACGTCTGAAAACAGACAACACCCACAACGGTTTCCAGACGTTCATTGCGACTATTTTTGTGCTTTTATCCAAAGTGACTTCCAGTGAATCCACCAGCATGATATTAAGGAGAAGGTAGGGGTTAGGCATATTGCTCAATGATGCATACAGGTAGGTTGCAGGAGTTGGGGATCAAACCCAGTACCTTTCTGTTAGGAGTCAAACGGCTGAGCCACTATGCTATCCTGCCCCTAAATCGGATGATACCGAATAGTGTAGTGGCTTGGGCATTTGCTAGCCAGAAGGTACTGGGTTCCAAACCCAATGTCTGCAGTGTACGTATAGGCATCCTTGAGCAAGATGCCCTCACCCCTACCTGCTCCTAAATGAGATGTATCTCATTTAGTAAAAGTCTTTTACATGTATGGTAAAAAGTACAATGATTATATTGTGTGGATGGATGATGTGGACTTTCTCACCCTCGGGGTCCAGAAGCCTGGTGACTCCCAGGTCTCTCTCGGCCACACTAAAGGCCTGTTCTAGGTTCTCCTGGTTGGACTGGCGGTACACCTTGTTCATGTCAATCAGAGCCGGCCTGGAGACACAGAAAGCACACCGAGACAGAGAGTTAAAGGAGGTGGGGATGCCGAGAAATAGGCAGTCGTCTGTGAAGTTGTGGAGTTTGTATTTCTGCTGTGTCCATCGCAGTTGCATTCTTCACCTCGAGGTTAATGACCTTGAGGTTAAAAACAGAAGTTTAGCTTCACCAACCCCAGCCAGACCCAGACTCCTCCTGCCTAACGGTGATTATGTCAGGTCATGAACTTGATCCCCAGTGCCAGAAGTGGGCTGGGTCACGCGCCAGACACCTTTTTCACAGTGAGTGCAACGTTCACATGGAACAGTTTTTGCTCTCCTAAGTGTTGGATATTAAAATTCCCCTTGGTATGCATTCGCCGTGCCAAGGTTGTAATTGTAAAAACCTGCAGATACAAGCACAGGGGCATCTCATTCAAAACAAAGGTAGCTGATCATGGATAGGTGTTAGCCTTGGCAGCAACCAATCCAACGGGTCTCCATACTAACACATCTAATGCTCATGCTATTATCACCAACAATAACAAACTTTGACGGCACATTCTACTTACTGACACAAAATACAGGATTGTCAATAACAGGGTTAGGTTAGGGTTAACCCTAAACCCTAACACCTAACACCTAACACCTAATACCTAACCCAATAATAGGTAGGCCGACAAGGATTTCCCCAAAAGCCAAGCAAAGCACCAAAGACAAACAAACAAACAAACAAGATTAAAAAAAAGGCTTCATACATTTCCACAATTCTCCCCACATAGTACTCTTTCTGGCCCCCAGGGGCCTCCCGCTCCACATAGCAGGCCTGTCTGTACGATAGCCTGTCCCTGCTGAGGTGCACCACGCCAGCCTCGTGCTCAACGCTCTGGCTGGAGCTCCGGTTGGACCGGGCCCCAGCACCACCACCGCCACCACCACCACCACCACCACCACCACCACCACGACCACCACCACCGGAGGAGGAGTTGTGGTTGTTGTGCTGGTAGGAGTGGTAGTGGGATCCGCGTCCTGAGTCCAGGGAGGTGTTCGTGGCGGCGTTGGAGGTGGTGGTGGTGGTGGTGGTGATGGAGGAGGGGATCTCCTCACACAGCATCACCACCCTGTCGTCCAGGTCGCTGACGGAGCCCCCCGCCACGCTGCTGGAGGCGCTGTTCAGGCGCCTCCTCGAGTGGAACTTCCTCTTCAGCTTCAACATGATTGGATGACGGAAAAGGTCACTCGGAGGGCTTTAAAGAGGGGGCGTGTCGTCCAGCCGCGAAATTGGAAATAATTGGCGTCTTTATCGCCTCACAAAAGTCTTCTTGGAGAACGCGGTATCGCGGCATTCCGAAAAGCAGAACCAAGGTCCGAGAAACGTCTTCCCCCCCCCAAATATACGACGAGCGAAAAACAACCGACAACCCAGACGCTAAATCAACTCCATCAAACCCCCCACTTATGGGCTCAGCAAACTCCATGGGTTAGGAAGTCCGTCTTCTGAATGAGTCTCTGAATCCCCTTCAGCGGTCCTTCTCCTTCTCCTCTCCTCTCCTCTCCTCCCTTCTCTTCGTCAGTCATCCAAACACTGGAAACAGTTTTAACAGTCTCGGCTCTTATTTCACGACATGCCTCTCGCTCGCCCTCCGCCACGCCAGAGAGAGAGAGAGAGAGAGCGAGAGAGCGAGAGCGAGAGAGCGAGAGAGAGAGAGCGAGAGAGAGAGAGAGGGGAAAAAAATCTCGGCTAAAAAGTTTCAGTTCTGCTGCGACCTGCCAAGCAGCTTCCAAGCAGACCTCGAGGGCACTGTGTCTCCAAAAAAATTAAACGTTTCAAGTGATCCACACCCACACACACACACACACACCCACACACACACACTTCTCTCTCGCTCTTCTCATACACACTTATGGGACGTTACCACAGGTTCAACGTGTTATTCTTGTGTAGTGTAGAGCAGAGAGATCCTGCAGGATATATATTTTGTTTGTCTTGGGTTTGAATGCAGACGAGAAGAAAAGGAACAGGAACAACAGACTGTGACTCACAAAGAGAATCCTCCAGGGCAGGAGATTTTTTTGTTTTGCTGCAACGCTTAAACCAGGTGCTTGGTAACCCTTGACCTCCAAACAGCCCTAATGGTTTTACAGAGCGGCACAGCAACTCTTCACTACAGAGTAGTGGGGCAGGATTAAGGGTATTAAGAAGGACGGTGGTTTTTAATGTGTTTAAGGTCTTAAGTGACTGCAATGAGTAATGATGGTATTTTAATGTTGATGAACTAACAATATTACACATTACACCTTTAACATTCCAACCCAAAATGTATGAAATGTTTTTCAAAGGTCACCAGTGGCCTCCGAGGTGCCTGTGAAATGCATGTCCTAGGGTCCTGGGAGATCCATGTTCAGGCAAGCTCAGGTAACATAACTGAACATAACTTCACACTTAGCCCGAGATATTGGAGTAGAAGGGTAGACTGTAGATTGGCAGCTTAAACATGCTCTGGACAGTGTGCACGCCATAGTGGTTTGATCTTAGTAAGTCTTTAGGCTACAGCGCAAGATTAGCTGAAGTAGTGCATGTAGTAGTGCATACCTGTGTTGGCATATGACAATATTTTACTCACACCTGTGTTTGTGTGTGATTTTGTTGATTTTAATTTAAATGCTTGGTATATAATATCATTGAACTGAACTCTCACTTTAACTGTGTGTGTGTGTGTGTGTGTGTGTGTGTGTGTGTGTGTGTGTGGGGGTGTCTTAGCTCACCTGTGTTTGTGTATGATGGCGTTGAAGAGTTTACCGTCCCTCCAGCAGGTGGTGAAGTTGTCGCAGCGCAGACCCTGGTAGCCCTCCACCATCCTCTGGGACCACAGCAGGAGCTTCTCCTTGGCCGTCATGTTGTCCGACTGGCCGTTCACCTGGATGTCCGAGATCTGCACACCACCGGGTGTCATCATAAGTCACAGTAAAGTACCACGACTAATACTACTACTAGTACTACTACTACTACTACTACTACTACTACTATACTACTACTACTGCACAGGCTCCATTATAGCAACAATACATTCATGTATTGTTGCTGTGTGTAAATAAATGAAGACATGAAGGCAGACGACATAACAATGCATTTCAAGTCGACCTTGTTTTTTAAATTGTGAAAAAGTTAATTTGTTTTCAATTTGCTACAAATCAATTTTTTTACGACCATCTTAACAATGAGAAGGTTTTCGTATCGCGAGACGTATTGTCGACGGGTTTTTGGGGCGATGGTTACTTGGGGATACTCTTCGTTGTCTGGATAAATAAGCGGACCGACTTCGTCATCGTCATCATCATCACCATCGTGACGCAGGCCTACTGTAGACATGAGGTCAAGTCATGAGGAGCACAAGGAAAAGCTTCGGACATTTATGTTCCAAGACGGCCGGGCAGGCGTCAAGATTTCCGACAATCCGGTCAATCTTGTTATTTGAGACGACGGTTTTCTGAAAACGACGGAGAGGCTGAATTCAACTGGAGCCTAATGCAGGCGGAGTTCTGGCTCGGTTTGGCTTCATTTACGAAGGGGTTTTAGGTTGATTTGCGCCAGATGACTCACATTCCATCACCTCAAACACACGACCGCCAGCAACGGTTGGAAGGCTGTTAAAATCCATCGCACAGACGCACACACATTGCACTGGGAGAGGAATGTTCCTCGTTAGATAACAACATTAAAAACACTAAGGGTTGGACGACTACAGAAGGGGGCGGAGTCGAGGAATATGGAGGTCGCTTGAGGTGAAGCCCATTTCCGTGTCGACAGAGAGACTAAAAGAGAGTGTGTGTGTGTGTGTGTGTAGGCTACGTTTAGCAATTAGCTGACAATCCACGTTATGGGCCCAATTTACTACAGCAACAATGGTGGACGCTCCAGTGTTTGATGTCTGAGCTATGAGTAAACAAATGGTTTATATTACATGGGAAACATGTTGATGTAGTTTTCCCCCCCGCTATAACAATCCCTTTCCCAGAATGCAGCACTGTTTTAATTTAGCCAATCACAGGACAGGGAACAGTAAATCAGTAAATTGTTTGTATATATATATACGAACGATGTACTATATTATATACTATATTATTTCCACATGCATCTGTGTGTGGAGAAAAGTAAGCCTTTGTACTTA
>OMNS01080144.1:0-10202 GCA_900303225.1 Laemonema laureysi
CTACTGCCTGGCAGGAGGGCGTCAGGGGTTCTGGTTGGAGGGGCTGTGTAGCCTTACACACCCACACAGGCACCAAGCCCTCCCTGGTACCTCACACCCCACCTGGGTCTCCAAGGACCAAGCCCTCCCTGGGTACCTCACACCCCACCTGGGTCTCCAAGGACCAAGCCCTCCCTGGGTACCTCACACCCCACCTGGGTCTCCAAGGACCAAGCCCTCCCTGGTACCTCACACCCCACCTGGGTCTCCAAGGACCAAGCCCGGGGGTGATCCCAACACACACACACACACACACACACACACACACAGGCCAAACACGTTCCAGTGCGTCTTATTTGGCTAAGTGGAGCTTAGCAGCCTCAGAAGCATTCTTCCATGGCGTCGCTCTACCTCTCACATGTTGTCGACGAGAGGTTGACCACCACGACCGTGTGAAGCAGCATCAGCCCACAACCCAGTGAGGAGAGGAGGGACACCTTGACTGCTCCCAGACCCACGTTGTCCCAGGTGTACCTCCAGCTCTTCTTCAGTCTCCACAGAGCATAACCGTACCTGAGGCTCACCTTCTTGACATGCATGATGTAGCTCCTCCCGTTTCTTGAAAGAAGACTCCGATCCAAACAGGTAACTGCACTGTCACTTTTCTAAGCCAAGTTTCTGGGGAAACGAATCCCACCCAGTTTTTTTGACCCGTGTTCTCCGTGTCGATTCAAATGTGCCATCATGATGTTAAGCAAAGCACAAACACTGCAGAACCGCTGAATACATAACCTTGTCCCCTTTTGACCGCGGTGTTCCCTGCCTCGTCGGGCCAGGAGCCCACTGCTTAGTAGTCAGTAGTCGTTGACTCATGACTACTAATCATTAGTCTGTTCACAGAACCAGGACCTTATTAGACCACTTGGTTCCCGGACCCTAAGGTTGGGAACCACTGGTTGTACTGCCTCGTCACAACGTGGGGACTACTGTGGAATACGTTTAACTCAAACGCCAATTTCTGTACAACACTGTAAACACTATGTTCACTTCTGTAACCAACCAATGCAGAAAGTGTACTTTCTTCTGCATACATCTCAGATATATATTTATTATTCTACTGAGTATTTATTTATTATCCTTCAATGAAAAGTATACTTCTAAACTGCTTGTGAAACGATTTCTTACACATTTCTACACTAAATGTCCAAAATGTTTGCATTTCATCGTGACTTGGTGAGTACATGTGAATTGCTGCTTTTGTTGCGATGTTAAAGTGTTTATGTTTTTATACAGAGGCCTGTAATCATATTTAAATCATGACTAACAGGCCTTACACACTTTCCTGTACGAGTTAATCATATTTAAATCATGAACGACAGGCCCGCAACTTTTTATAAGTGACTGGTTGGATACCAAAGTATTTCTCGTGTGTAAGGACTCTAGGCCACCATATCTCAGTAGAGCAAACAACAAAACAAAGTTGTACTTTGTATTAACTTCCACACTCATCTCTGGAGCTTGTGACTCATCCCTGTTGAATCTGTACATTCAGTTGGACTGAATAGAGTCCTGTAGCCAAGACACATGTTCTACCAGTACCTTCCTGTCCAAAAGAGGCACCAGCCTGCACAATGTAGCAGCAGTTCTAGCACACGCCAGAACACGTAGCTCTTGGTCCTCTCTGGTAAAGTCAGCCTACAAACAAAGACAACAAGACTTGTTCAGAACACGCCGTATTTTTCCTTCTCGGTTCTCATTTCATCCAGAGTCAAAATGGCGGCAAGCTGCCAGTACTGTGACTGCTGCCCGCGAAGCCAAAAGGCTTCATTTATTTATCCTGACACAATGTCAAGCGCATCTCATGCCCACGCTCGTAGATGCATACATGCACCCGCGCATGAAACATGCATGCATGCATGGTACTTACATAACCAAGGGACGCGTGGCTCAGAGTGGCTTTTTTTGTTTCACAGATTAAACCATTTGGGCTTCACTGGTAATAAGACAAGACGGCCATCGGACTGAGACACAGGGTCCAGTATCCGTGTATATCTGTGTTGACATGGATGCATACATGGATAGATTTGCCCTGAGATGAAAGCTTTTGCAAACTGAAGCCCAATATGAGACATGAAACTCTAGGCGTGTGTAGGATGGATCCCTAACTCTCACTAAGGTACAGCGTAGGTTGTGTTGAGTTGTGTTTTTGTACACACTGTCACTGGAACAAGCCAGCATGCCATGCAGTGCACTAGCCTGGACCGTGTTTCACTCCGTGACGACAGCCAAGAGGCTGTCATCACGGGATGCTTGTGATAAATATTCCTGGTGTTTTCGTAGCATGCATAATGTCTGCATGTGTTGTTGTTTTCTACCAGATGAGAGTACATTGTACATAACAACATCCCTGTGTTCTTTTGCTATGAAAGTGTTTCTTGGCCTTACTTGACGAACAGATCACAGATAAATCTTGGGACTCGCGTGATGCCTTCAAGGTGTTTTGATTCACTACAACTCTGGAAGTGTCCGTTTTGATTAGTTTCTGTTACTGTCTGTTCTGTATTCTCCTCCCGGAGGCTATGGTGGGACTGGGGTCGGGAACAGAGGAAACTAGGCTGTCTTGAGCCCTAAATGATCCGTCTGTGTTGAATGGCTGCGGTACGGACGCTGTGGGTCTTAGCATGGCGCTAGCACCAGTGCTAGCATGTACGATCCTCCATCTGTGATTCTGATTGAAGTTTGCCAAAAGTAATTTGCAAAAAGTCACTCATTCAGTGACATCTGGTGATCTTTATAATGTGAAGATGATATCTTCTGAAGCTGCTCAATCATACATGAGCAGGAAGAAGTAGCAGAAAGACAAAGCGTAATTGTAGCTCTATTTTTGGAGATGTAACCAAGGTACACCTACAGTGAACCTACGCCACAGCTGTCTACACAGAAGTATTGGCCTTCGCTCTGTAGCTGCTCACCATGAGGTCTTCCTCAATACATCGTCAATCTGGCTGCTCCATCTCACCCATTCATTCAAATCAGATCACTAGTTTAACTGTGGAACAACCACAGATCTCCACACAATGTGTTTGCTGGTCCAAAGGCGGACTTTATGAACACAATACTAAGTAATATAGTACTTTTGAATTCCTCTCCTAAGGATAGTGTCATCACGAGACAGCACTGGTTTAACTGTTCTGATTTCACAATGGGGACGCCTCGAAAGATTCATATAAAGTAAACTATTTATGTATGGAATTTCAATATTTAAATAAATATTCATATGAAACCCATTTTGTCATATCTTATCATATATTCTTAATATACGGTATCCATTTTTATTTTATTGTAAATATAGTATTGCAAATGTCTTGTGCCCTAAAGGTTCCTGCTAGCTAGTATCAAGTAGTAATCCTTTCTGGTGGTATTTGGACGTTATTCTTAGAGAAGGAGACATTGTTGCTGATATGCGCACTATGCCAACTGAATGAAGTCGACTCCTGAGAGACTCCCGTCGAACCATTTCATTAACTCAGCCTTTGGTGCTGCTGTCAGGGGCTGGCCTGGATTTGAAAGGAATACGCCGACAAATCAGTATATTGGCGTTTTCCTGTGTTCCCCACAGTTAGACGAGTTGTTTAATTCAGATCTTTGTGCGTCCAGCAGGGGAATCCGCCGGGTTAGCGCTTGCTTCCCGTTAGCTGCTTCATTGATTAGCAGAGTTAGCGTAGCCTAGCTCAATACACTTTTAATTACTTTCCAGCTTTCCAATTTGTTCCAAATAATCACTGATTCAAAACGAGTGATTATTCGCGTCACTTGAAAACACTTGGTTATCTTTTACTACTACCAAGCCATGAAGCAGCTTATAATCACTTCTATGGAGGTTAGGGTTAGAACACAACAACAACCAACACATGAAGCCAAACTGTTCAGTTAGCTGCCGTCTAAAAGTTACAAATAATCGAGTTTTCGAAAACACGATTTTGCATAAAAGGACAAAGTTAATTCTCCCCAAACCACAATTTATGATTAAATTGGTAACCACAACAATTATTTTCCAGTGCGCCGTTGTTCATGGAGTCTCTCCTGTAGATGGCCAGTTCTCAAGCGGTTCCTCTTCAAGCACCGTGTGATTAGGGCTGACTCTTGATCGTATGAAGGCTTCTATCTAATATGATGTTGATTGCCTGGCAGATGCACTCCTACACACGCCGCATCCTCGCTAATTACTTATTAATTCTCCTCTGAGCAGTCGTTTATTGTTTATTGCTAAGCCACCACAGATTCCATGGATAATCATCACCTCTCAAGAGGCTTACCAAGGACCTCCTCACTTTCCTGGCAGCTCTCATGAGCCACACAAGTGGAAGATTTAAAAACCAATGATGTGGAGGAGAAGCAGCCTCAGCAGGAATCTAGAGTGTTGTGTTTGCTCTCCCTGGCTTATTTCCCAGGGTTCCACGCTGAAACCCACCCACACTAGATGGTAAGGGTGAGAAGCTGTCCAATATACAGCCAGTGTGAAAAACGTCAATGAAGCAAAACTCTCCTTCAGGACCACTGGAGCACATGAGAGCTGTGCGTAGGCTGCCCCTGATGCGCTGGGTTTTCAGACCCTGCTTTTCCACCGGGCCAAAAACACACTTGGACCTCACGCCGCCTCGAGTCCAAAGTACCGCAGATACACTCGGCCCCCACAATGCCACAAACACGCTGCACCGATGAGGCCCGTAGAACAGCTCCGTGAAAACATCCTCGCTGCTATTCTTAGTAAGTGAAAGAGGGGACCGGGCTAAACATAGCCAGGAAGTGTTGAGCCTGCTGTCTATTTTTACCCCAGCCTCGGCTCTCCTGGCGTGTAGCGTGCTTTTCTTAGACTGTTGCGTAATAACCTCATCTTGATGCACGATGCTGAAGACCTGGGAAGAAGCCACGTTATCCAGTCACTTCAAGATGAATAAGGGCTTCAAATATATGCAGGGCTGGAAATATCTAAACAATGCCATCCAACACAGTATTCCAGACTGGGTTCAAATAAGACCGTTTGTGTGGGTAAAGTGGGCCTGGAGAGACATCTGGTAGCCAATGATGAATGTATGAAGGTTGCAAGATCATCTCTAATGTAGTCCTACCATGTTACAGCAGAACCTCTGACCCAGCAGTCCTACTGTGTTACAGCAGAACTTCTGACCCAGCAGTCCTACTGAGTTACAGCAGAACTTCTGACCCAGCAGTCCTACTGTGTTATAGCAGAACCTCTGACCCAACAGTCCTACTGTGTTATAGCAGAACTACAAGTGTATTTCTACAGTGGCCAGTCTACACGATGTTGATTTGAAACCTTTAGACACTTTTTCCAGTTTATTCCTGCTGGCCGAGTTTGTGTCGCCAATTATGCTTCCAGATCCCACCTCCAGCAACATGATCGGTCAAAAGACATATGAAGTGAAGGAGCTTTGAGCTTGTAGTATGAGTATCAGGCCCCCATCTGCAGGGTCGTCATCCAGCTCCACTGAGCTGGACGGAATGGCAGAGATGTGAGGATGACATATTGAATGGTTTAATACGCATGTTATATAACATGCAGATATGGTTTGTTTTCTGTCAATGGGAGTGTGGAGGTAAGCGACACAGAAATCTCATTATTTTGCGATGTTTCAATGGGATTGTAATGTTATGTTGTTACTTAAAACTCTTTAATTCAGTAAAGCAGAAGACAATGAAGAGAAAGTCATCAGCTGACCCACACACAGACCAGGTAACTTCTCAAACACACACACACACACACACACACACACACACACATACAAAGGAAATGTAGAAGAGAGAACAGAACAGGCTTGTCTTGTCTAGTCGTGCGGAGCAAACGTGTGAAGCAGAAAACACCAAACAAGATGAAAGGAAGGGTTGGTGTGTGGCTTCCAGATTCATATTACAGCCGAGCTGCGTTTAAAACACACTACATGCAAAAACAATGAGGCGAACAAGTGACTTCAATGATTAATGGTTCATTTACTGTGGGCCCCTTGAAATATTGAGCGACAGTTCAGCCATGAAATGCAATGTAAATGGGCTCTATTTATAGGAGAGGAAGCCATGCAGGACAGGCTGCTAGCTCACGTCCACACAGCTTTCAGACACACACACCTGCACGCACACACACATACATACACACACACCTGCACGCACACACACGTATACATACACACACACCTGCACGCACACACACGTATACATACACACACACTTGCACCACATCTGCATGTAACACCACTTTGTGCAGGACATTAAACTTTTACACAATGCAGGACGGTAAATCATTTCCATGTTGGAAGTGGAAGTTGAACCTCTCAGAGACTCGACCCTGGAGCCCATCCTGGCAGCCTGGGGACCACAAGGGGCTTCCAGGGGAGAGGAGGGAGGATAGCTAGGGTGTCCCAGCCCAGTTCTGGGGTCCAACACCCATGTCCTGGGGCTTTCATACTGTGCTATTGTTTACATCCAGGGCCAAGGCCCGCTCCTGCTAAATGCTCTCAGGCAGAATCAGTACAACAGTCATTTTGACAAATGATTTAGGTTTTAGTAGCCAGGAGACAGTTAACCTAACCCTTATACCACAGTGTTGTTGAATACCTGACTCTGACTGGTCAACAATGTTCCAAGGGTGAGCATCATTCATCGCTAACAGGACACCTCTGCCTTTTAAGTTCTGAATCAAGTCCAACAGTCAGACAACTATCCACCACGTTTCCTTGACAACGCAAAAACAATACGCTCACAGCACCACAGAAGAATATTATAATTTCAGCCGATTAGGTTAACAAAAACCCAACAAGGTGAGATGAGAGCAACCAATATATAATAATTGTTGGTAACTGTGGTACAAGCAGAATGAATCCAGTAATGTACGGTCAGCATTGTCCACCGGACCCCCGTTGTGGTTTACTCCTCTCATATCGAACACGACTCCCTACGAGTCGCTAGTGTCAACACAGTGAGGATGAGACGTGTGCTCACATCACGATGGTAATGGATTCATCAGCCATGAGATGATGCGTGTTTGTGCTCTCATTGTGATTCTGTCACAATGGATGCTCTTCACACCAAGGGTGGGGGGGCTGTGGTCGGCCTTTCCAAATCAAACCACTATTCAACCTCCTAATTGATGCATACAGTGTGCAAGAGATCCAATCATGGGATGAGAGATATTTGTATGAGCCAATCACACAGCTTCACTTTAATGCAGACATCCAAATACAGCGATCTTTAAAACTAGACTGCGTGTTTAACAGCTATAGATATGCGTGATGTCATGTTACAAATGAAGGCATGCTACATGGTAATGCTTCACACTAATTCTACATGCTAATGCCAAGATGAGAGTAATCAGTGATGACACTTCTGGGTTTCTGCCTTGAAGCAAGGCTGTCTAACAAAACTCACGGTGGTCTCTGGAAGCGCTCTACCGCCACCTAGTGACCATGACCCAGAATACGACCACACAGCTCCAGTATATTACTGGACTTATGATACATTTAGCTGGCAGGCATTTCCAAACAGAGACAACATTAACAGTGCATTTAAATCAAGTAATGGGACTGTGAAGACGAACAGCTTTCACACATCACTGCAGCTCTTGGTATTTAGTAACATGAATTAACACTTAGCACACGTGTTAAGATAAGATAAGAAGCCTGAACCACGTCAACTACCTTTAAAAACAGGCAATACACCGAAATGAACTCCTAAACATGGCCTGGAACGTCTTCAAATATTACTCAAATATGATCAAAGCTTTTACTAGCGAGCCCTTGGTTTTTAATATGTGAATATGCAAATGTTTTATTACCAGGACAGATGAAACTAATATTTTGGATATTGCCAACACACAATGATAAACTTTTGTTTCTGCATAGCAGAGGCAGTTCACTAAGACTGCATTCCCTGTGCCAGATCAGCCAAATTAACTAAATAAATGTTTTTAAATCAAGACTTTGCTTTAATAATTTAAACACAAAGTAGTCATCTACATATTCAGTCTGGTTCTTCTCTCCTCTGGGCTCAAGGTTCACACCAGACACGAGGGCTCGCTTGAACAACCTTGAATAACAACAACCTCTTTTTACCCCAAGTCAAATCGCAAAACAACAACAACAACAACTATTATTATTATTTAACTTAATAATAAAATCATTTAAAATCCTGAAACGGAACAAGGGCAGCAGCCTAAACCCTGGCAACAACAAGCAGGTCTGGGAGCCCAGCTGGTGGGCTTGACCTTGTGGAGCACTGCTGTTACTCATCCAGGTCTTCCTGGTTCAGCGGGTACGGCCTCAGGTCAAGGGTCAGCTTGCTGCTGAACGTGCAGTCGTTAAACTGGAAGGAGGGCACAGGGAGGACATCACCCACCAGAACCAACACCGCCGCACGCTGGCGTTCATTTAGACACTCGTTTAGTTCCAAAGCAACTGAGACGGTGGCTGTGGTCATGAGGGAGCAGGAGGGCTTCGAACCCCAAGCCACTACTAGACTATCCTGCACCCCAGTTGGTCCATGATACACAACCTGTGTTGTAGGACAATCACAACAGGATTGGGTCTAACATACTAATGCTAGCACACTATGGTGCTAACACACACTCCATTGTTTAATCTAATGCTAACATGCTAACGCTAACATGCTAGCCCGCAATGGAGGCTAACAAGCATTCCTCCCGCACTTTGCCATTATCATGCTAACGTGCTAATACATGCTAGCACGCTAATAGCGAGGATGAATGACAATGAAGCATGTCTGTAACATGTGGTGGTGTGGGGGGCTCACCTTGGGGTAGACCCCCAGCAGGCAGTCGGCCTGGGAGTAGAACTCCTCCTTCAGGGAGATGACTATGATCTGCATGCGCTCCATAGACTCCTCTCTGATGAAGCTGGTCACCTGGACACACACAGAACACACACAGAACACACACACGCACACACGCATCATTTAGTTACAGCACAACAACACGCAGGCCAGTAAACACTCTGGACACCACCTGCCTTGCCGATGTTGGTGTTGTCCAGAGCAGCGTCCACCTCGTCCAGAACGAAGAACGGAGCTGGTCGGAAGCTGAGGGCCAGCAGCATAGTTTGAACATTGTTCAGTGAACTCAGATACATGTTATGAAGGAGCAGGCAGGCGGTTACCAGATACAGGTAGACGCTCTACACCGTGGTCATGACAACGTTAAGGTGGTGTACCTCCACAAGCTGGCTCGGTATGGTATGAAGGTCTGGCCACCAGAGAACATGCTGTCGTTGTCGCTAGCGTGGCTGTAATGACCCTGTTTCATAGCTGTTCAAAGGGAGCTTTTAATGAGGATAAACGACTAGCGCGATATGGTTCTATTTTGTGTTATTAATTCCTATTTGGTAAACGTTTCACTAATGTGAGACTAAAAGCCCATTAGACGAGTATAGGGAATATTAAAAACAGAACATTCTTATGAACATGAGCGGTGAGACGACGTATCGCATGTGACATTATGAAGGCATTATAAACATACTACTGTGACGTTGTTAACTGGGACCTTTCCTGCTGGTAAAGTCATCCATTAATGGTTGCACCTGTGTATAGTGAAGAGCAGGGCCAGGAGCAGGGCCAGGGTGTAGTGCTAGTGACCTGTGTATGGTGAAGAGCAGGGCCAGGAGCAGGGCCAGGGTGTAGTGCTAGTGACCTGTGTATGGTGAAGAGCAGGGCCAGGAGCAGGGCCAGGGTGTGGTGCTAGTGACCTGTGTATGGCGAAGAGCAGGGCCAGGGTGTGGTGCTAGTGACCTGTGTATGGTGAAGAGCAGGGCCAGGGTGTGGTGCTAGTGACCTGTGTATGGCGAAGAGCAGGGCCAGGGTGTGGTGCTAGTGACCTGTGTATGGTGAAGAGCAGGGCCAGGAGCAGGGCCAGGGTGTAGTGCTAGTGACCTGTGTATGGTGAAGAGCAGGGCCAGGAGCAGGGCCAGGGTGTAGTGCTAGTGACCTGTGTATGGTGAAGAGCAGGGCCAGGGTGTGGTGCTAGTGACCTGTGTATGGCGAAGAGCAGGGCCAGGAGCAGGGCCAGGGTGTGGTGCTAGTGACCTGTGTATGGCGAAGAGCAGGGCCAGGGCAGCGATGGCCTTCTCCCCTCCAGACAGGTTGTCCATGGACATGAACCTCTTCCCTGGGGCCACACAGTTGTAGTTGACCCCCCCCAGGTA
>OMNS01080145.1:0-12165 GCA_900303225.1 Laemonema laureysi
ACCAGCCGTGCCTCTCGCTCCATATCCTCCTCCGACTTCTCTACAGTCACATCACGTAAGGTAAGGTAAGGAATGGTAAGGTAAGGTATGGTAAGGTATGGTAAGGTAAGGTAAGATAAGGTAAGGTAAGGTATGGTAAGGTATGGTATGGTAAGGTATGTAAGGTAAGGTATGGTAAGGTAAGGTAAAGTATGGTAAGGTAAGGTATGGTAAGGTAAGGTAAGGTAAGGTAAGATATGGTAAGGTAAGGTAAGGTAAGGTAGGGTAAGGTATGGTAAGGTATGTAAGGTCAGGTCAGGCCAGGTTAGGTCAGGTAAAGTAAAGTCATCATCATCAAAAATCAAGCTGTCGTGCTGTAGAACTCACCAGGTTTGTTGATTATTTTCTTGATCTGTTCGTCCAGATACTCCCTCCGTTTGATCAGGGCTTCGGACCAGCGCTCCCGCACACAGTTAAGGTCTTCCTCCTTGTTTTCAGACAGGGAACGCTATGAGGCAGTGGTAGGCAAACACTAACAGCGTATCAGGGGTAGAGACAGAAGCCCAGGGAATACATATTTGCTCTTCATGAAGCCGTAGTGATTGTCCTGAAAAAGCTATAGGTGTCGAGGTAAGGTATAGATGTAGGTATCTATTTAGATATTGGAAGTATTTATAATTGGTTGGAAAAATATGATGGTAGGATTAGAAAAAAAAGCTCTCTCACACACACGCACACACATACATACACACATGCTGACAGATACAGGCATGTTCTCACATGCGATCAGAGCCACCCAGAATCCTACCTGAATGCTTGGTAGAATGACCTCAGTGGGAGCCTCCACAGATACACAGCATGCTCAAAACCAACCCAAACACCCAGACACCCACTGGGCATCCAGCATGCAGCCATGCAACACCTGGATCAAGTGAGGACATTTCGCACTTGGAGCACTTCAATGGCCACAAGCAGACGGGACGGTTAGAGAGCGTGCGCAGCCTGGAGGAGAGGGGGAGGTGGAGGAGGGCGGAGGAGGGTGGAGGAGCGGGACAGGCTCCTGGCGGACTGGGTGGCACATGGGGATTACCAAATGAATGTTTTGAGCAGGGGGTGGGGGGTGTTGATATAAACACAAGAGACCCATCCACGCACGTGTGGCCCCTGTGTTTAGCAAAGCTCCCGGCCTCAAGTCATGCCATTGTCTGGGCTCACGTGACGGTCTTCCCATCATGCCTCAGTGTGATCTAGTAGTGCAGCGGTAGCAGTGTTAGTAGACTGAGTTGATACCTGATAACTATCCATATCGTCCTCCACCTCTCTCTGGCAAGAGAGAACAAACGTCAGGGAGAACCAGGGAAAGAGCTTAGTCTGCATCTACGGTTCTGTCCCGAATCCGTAGATCCATGCTTACAGCACACATACACTGCAGAGGAACTGATATGAGTGTATTGACCCCCTCCTTCAGAACTAGCAGTAATACGATCTAGGGGGCGGTCAAGAGACCCGGTCGAGGCTGATCACACTGAGCACATCCTGTGTAAATGCAGGCCAAACATTTCCCACACAGATAGAAAAATGCAGATTTGTGCGGTATCCCTTTCACGTGTCTCCACGGACCATTCCTACTACATACTGACCTGGTAGCTGTCCAGGGGTCTCTGTAGCTTAGTGGAACGGACAGACACACCGCCAATCGAGACGGACAGCACGGCCTCCACCAGCAGAGGCAGGGTGCCTGAGTGTTGGACCGGCTTCACACACACTTGGAGCCTCCGAGAGTGACCCTGCAGACGCACAATAACACAGGACTTGAGTATGAGGACAGACATTATCTAGTGGATTCACATGCAAAGACACACACACACACACACACACACACACACACACAGACACACAAACTCTTTGACGCACACATGTAGACAGCGAGAACAAGGGCAATTTTTGCGTTATTTCCCAGACCTGCCGCAGCTGGAAGACTCCCCCCGTGCCGACGTCTTTCCCAGGCAGCAGCTCCACGTCAGAGTACTCCCCCTGTTCGTTCAGCTCCTGGATGGACACCCATAGCTCGATCCTGCGAGACACCTCGCTCCACCTGCACGCGCACACACAGGTCACCGGGGCTGGTCTGAGGCGCGGTGGAGGCACATGAGTAGGCCTCTACATACCTGTCCCGGAGCGTGCGGGTCTTGGCCTGAAGCGCATCCAGCTGCCACGGCGATCGCCCCGTCCCGGCGCACCGATGACCCCACACTTCGATGGCCAGCGCCCCATCTGAGATGAACTCCAAAAAGTCCTCCGTTACGTGCACCACGTGGTCCTGCGCAGAGACGGAGAGATGTTGCATTTGGAAAGGAAGATGTTTAGGGAAACAATCACTTAATCATGACTAACTGACAGAACTGTGTTAAGGAGTAACCACACAACGAAAATGAAATCACAACAACAGCACCACCTCTGGTGAAACACTACTGCAACTGTTGTGGATTACCTCAATTTTGTATCAGGTAATTCCCCCCTTCAATAACCCTGTGATTTTATTTTGTGATTAATGATGATTATTGAGTATAGAACACTCAATAGTCATCATTCAATCATCATCATCAAGTGTAAAAGGGGCCGGTGAGCCCCCTCGTCTCCTCGGCTATTGGTGGCGGTTCTCTGGCTCACCTTGCAGTGGTCGAAGCGGACAGTGAACTGGGCTTCGGGGGAGTGTGCGGAGGACATGGGGGCATCCGGGCTGACCATGGGAGGCGCCACCATGGGTTCGGCCTGGTCCCAGAAGGTGTACTGGCAGAACACGAAGTTGGACAGGTTGTGGGGCAGCCCTGTGGCTTCCTTGATGCGGACCTGCAGAGTAGAGGAGAACGCGTGAGAGAGAGCAGAGTTCTAGATAGTTAACATGTGACTTGGTCTTAATGAAGAGGTTAACTGGCCTCGTCGCCTCTACGTGGCGAGTCTCCCACTGTTGCTAAGCAACCCTGTGTAAGACTGTCTGAGTGAGTTCTGATGTGGGATGAACTGTGAGCATGTTGGGTTGCGCAGCATCCTCTTAACATACCCTGCAGGTAAGCCTCTTGGCCATCAGGACGATCTCCCCGTGGCCGTCCATGACCTCATAACAGCCGCTCTCGCTCGAGTTCTCTGACGAGTCGTCCGCCCACGCCAAGCGCTCGGGTAGCGCCCCACTAACACGCATCAGCTCCACGTGCAGTCTGCCCGCCACCTGCAGGAGGAGTTAGTAAATAACCTCACTCCACCTCACTGTTGACTGTGGAGATATCACTGTCTGTATTGAATAGTCTACCGGGGGTCTTCTGTAGAACAGGTGTTTAATAAGAACCATTTACAATATTTTTATTTTCTTGCAGCACCCACCCAATTTATATTTCCTATATTTAGTGCACTTGTGCTGTGTTGCCATTTTATTTTCTAAATAATTGGTTTCCGCAGTACAGCTACCAAACTGCAGCAGGATTTATGTGCTCAGCAAAAGACACCAGAGTGTGAAAATACAGGGGAAGTTACTTGGCAGGGGCTGCTGTGGAGTCTTTAAATCTGTCCTTAGGTTTGTGTGTGCTCATACCTCCCCCTGTTGGCTGATGATGGGTACTGCATACTGAAGCTTGACATCGTGGAAAAGGCACTCCAGGAATATGTTGGCTACTCCAATCAGGTTGTGGTTCTCCTGCGCCTCGTAGAATGGGTCCATGTGCTTGCTGTTGGCCTTGTTACACTGACAGAAACAATATATTTACATGAGACGATAGTCCAAATGAATCATGATGTCAGGTCTTCTGGAAGTCGTTTTCCACTCATGTTGAATTTAGAATCCACTTTGCTGTAATGAATGCGACTGACAACCAGTAATTAAAAACAAATCTAGTAACCTTGTGTTCTGATTGCTATAGCTACTCTGCTCTACTCTGTCCAGTTGTTTTCTTGAAACTTGTTCATTCATTCTTGACATTTGTGTAGTTACTTGATTGTATGTACTTGTACTTTGATTGTTGCCAGCCTCACTTGTCCCTTTGGACACTAGAAGCATCTGCTAAATGACTCTAAATGTAAAACGTGTAAACAGAAGCTCTTCTGATCTGTCTGCTCCTTTTCTGGTCCAGACTGAACCATACTACCACACCTCTCTACACACAAACCAGAGAACCCCCGACTCCTGATCACCTCTGGCTGGACTGTAGTTTCTGTGCCTCACCCGTCCTCCCCTGCGTGCCTCCCCCCTCCTCGGCTCACCGTCTCCTCCTCTTTGCCCTCCTTCCAGTCTCTGTAGTGGTCTCTCATGTCCACCAGCTTGTTCTCCAGCCTCTCGATGGTCCACACCTGTGTTCCCTTCCCTTTCCTCCGCACCTGAATGGCTGGCTCGCTTACGATGGCCCCACGCTGTACAACAAGGTCAGGGTTCAACAGTGAGGGTAAAGTTCAATTCACGCTCCCGATTGGGCCAGGGCTAAAACATTTAAATATATATACAATTATGGAGTTGTAGTATGTATTATACAATCTAAATCCTCCGGTGTTCTTCATTTGGGACAAACACAAGTGCCATGGAAGATAAAGAAAAACAACATCACTTGAGTGAAGAAGGTGAAGAACCAGTAAAAACGTTGTTGGTTTTAAGAACCACTGGCCCAGTCTGGCTAGTGGCAAAACATGTTAGCGTTGAACCCTCAATGTTGTTGTTTACACATTGTCTACACGTTGTTTACATGTTGTTTATGACAACACTGAGGACATTATTAGTCAGATCAAATAATACTATAGAAGTTTCAATCCAAAACACAAGACACTTAACCTGTCCTTCATAGGCACGTGTAATTCATGTACAAAGTGCTGATCTATTTGTTTAGGTTCTAACCATTCAGACACACTTGTAATCAATAATCAACAGGTAACCAAAATATTCCCCTGTTCCCCGGGGAACGGGGGGTGAGAACCCTAACTAGTTTTCTGCATGTGTGTGCGTGTGTGTGTATGGGGGGGGTTTTGAGGCCTGACCTTGCGATTAGCACTGAGGTTGGCTGCAGGGATTTGCAGGGTGACCTGGTAGTCGGTCAGTTTGTTCATCTCCTCTGCCAGAAAGTTTGCTTCTCGCACCAAGGTGTTGGCTTTCACTACCTGCTCCCTGAGCCGGGACAGGCTCTGTCGGAACAGCTCATCCCTGACATAGCGACATATGAACACAAGCACACACACACACACACACACACACACACACACAGACCAAAAACAAAAAACAAAGAGACCAATCATGCGATTTAGGCTTTGTTTTCATGTTTTCAGATGAACAATAATTAAAAACAAATAAACCAGGAAATCCAGCAAATAAGAGGTAAACAAATGGTGAAGCTGAAAGACTGAAGTTGATGTCATGATATCCACATGTACACGTGTACTGTCTTCTTGTTCTGAACTGGCTTAATGTGTACATATGTTTTGTGAGGTGTGCGTGTGTGAGTGTGTGTGTGTCCCACCTGTCCTCGGTCCACAGCCGTGGCTTGCTGTGGGGTGTGTGTGTGGGGAAGCCCAGGCGCTCGCTGTTGCTACGCTGGTGGCGCTGCGGCGTCTTCTCGGGCGAGAGCTGTTGCCGTAGCGACTCAAGCTCCCGCTCATACATCATCCTCTGCTCCTCTAGGGCCGTCCGCTTCTCCTCCAGGTACTGCTTCTCCAGAACCTGCACCACATTCTGCATGGGGTCTGTATGGACCATCATCAATATCATCATCATCGTCATCTCTTCATCATCATCATCATCATCATCACCATCATCGCAATCATCGCAATCATCGTCTTCTTCGTCATCATGGATTTAAATAGCATCACAGATAGTAACAGATGGTGCAATTATGTGCATGTGATTGTTTGTTTGATGCAACACACATCTGTACTTGGTTCAAAAGCTCTCAATGGATGCTTTACATCTGTCTGGTGACTGTCCTTTTTGATGCGTGTGTGTGTGTCTGTGAGACAGCTGAAGCAGTGGGCTGCAGGTTGCAACTCCTCTTCTGACAAAGGAACGCTAACATGGTGACTAAATGGTTTGCCGGGGTGAACACACAATGGCATGCCCACATTGATGCCAAAAGACAGCTTGGCTGAGCTGTGTTTCCCCCCCCCGTATTATGTGGTGGGGAAGACCCTTAATCTGTTAGGGGGGTCTGGTCGTGTGCCCACTGGGTGAAGATTTGTAAAGTTTAAGAGTTTACCATACACACACCAACATCAATCATTGATCAAAGTTTACATCAATCTGGCAACAACATTTAAGAGGAGATGTCTTACAAGCAAGCACATGGCTCTGCATTATGTTTACTGTGGGAACACCGCTGAGACCAGCACTGTGTGCTGGAGGGACAAGACGTGGACACTGTACATGTGTGTCTCTCTCTGGAGGGACAAGACGTGAACACTGTACATGTGTGTCTCTCTGGAGGGACAAGACGTGAACACTGTACATGTGTGACTCTCTGGAGGTGCAAGACGTGAACATTCGTACATGTGTGTCTCTCTGGAGGGACAAGACGTGAACATTCTACATGTGTGTCTCTCTGGAGGGACAAGACGTGAACATTCTACATGTGTGTCTCTCTGGAGGTGCAAGACGTGAACACTGTACATGTGTGTCTCTCTGGAGGTACAAGACGTGAACACTGTACATGTGTCTTCAGTGATACAGTATCCATAGCCTGCAGCACCAGCTTTCCCCAATAGAAATTCAAATCAGCATTGGATGCATATTAAAAAAAGTGTGTCCGAACAGATTAGGGTCTGCGTTAGTGGCTGACCGAAGCAATCTCTGGGAATACTTTGGACAAGGCAGCAGTCAGAGCAACATCGGTGATGTATACCTCAGGACCCTCTACGTTTGGAAAAAACACACCGAATGCTGCAGTAATTAAGGACTATATTTCTCTTCATAAGGGCTGAATGCAGAGTCCTGGTTGCATGCATATTGTAATCTGCTAGTGAGAAACTTTTCCATTTGTTGAGCAGGGACAGAAAGTGTGAATTTCCATTAAGGATGGCGCAGTGCATACGGCAGATATTAGGACTGCTGCAGTAGGAAACATCTCAACAACTCTTCCAACCACACTAACATGGCCTTTTTTGACGAGATGTTGACACATAATTGTCAGACATCTGCAGCTGGTTGAAGTGGTGAAAGTAAAGTGAGAGAAAGCATAAACTTTTGACACTTTTGAGTGTTCTGACAAACTGAGCTACCTCAGCTAATGAGCATGCTCACACTGTAAGTCCAAGTTAAAGCCCGCCCACTAGGCTACCTAGACTGGAAGTACATTAGAAGCTTATGTATTTAAGGTATTATTTTTCTTTTGTTTGTTTTAATTGAAGTAGCTTGTGGTGAGGCATTGTATTTTATCAGACTAATAAATTGGTTAAAATGTTTAAGAACTTGACAAAACAAAGGCTGGATTTGTTTGAGTGTAGTCTGTCAGTTCAAGCTACAGGCAATGTCATGTGTACATTGATCCAGCGCAGTGTGTCCATGGCCTTAGAGCAAGGTGACCCCCACAGTGCAGGGGTGGCAACCTGGGCAAACGCAGAGCGACCGTACCATTGTTCCCCAGGGTCTTCATGATGACCTCCATCTGGGCGAACTCGTAGCTGTAGTCCTGCTCCGACGATGCCTCGCTGGCCGTCTCCACATCCGCCTCTACGAAGCTCTCCCTGGGGGACGCCCGCTCCAGCTCCTTCAGGCGGTCCCGGCGCTTCCGCTTCGGCAGGTTGATCCTGCGACACACGCCTGTCTGTCAGCTCTCTCTGTGGCTGCTTTACCTTCTCTCACCCAGGTACTAATCATTATCTTGTTAGGGGGGCCCACAAATGGTTCAATCCATACCTGAAAAAGTGGTTGTTCCCCCACAGGATGCGGTCCCCGTGCCACAGGTGGACCAGAGAATCCACCATGGTTCCGTTCACACAGGTTCTGTGTAAAAACACGACGATGTGTCTACTGCTTTGTTTTACAGAGCTTGTTGAACCAACTGTGATAGTACCATAGCCTGTGGCAGCAGGGCAGAATGCATATCAAAGCAAGGAGCTTTAGGTCATAAATACCTGTACTATGTAAGTGTGTGTGTGTGTGTGTGTGTGTGTGTGTGTGTGTGTGTGTACTATACTGTGCGTTTATGCGTGTGTTACCTGGCGTTTTCTACGGGCGTGAGAGTGACATCACCGTCTGGGCAGAGATCCAGTGCACAGTGCTCTGGCTGGATGCCAATCCCAAAGAGCTGGATGTCCTGAGACGTGTCTGCCCCGACACGCGTGTGCTCCTACGCAGGAGGAGGAGAGTTATAACCACAGCCTGGGAATTCATTCGGATTTGTGTAGTTCCCCTCCCCTTAAAAATCATTACAATGTTAGTGTTAAGAGACATGAGCCGTTAATTGCTACAGAATTGATACAATCATATATACCAGTGGTTCTCAACTGGTCTAGCCTCAGGACCCACATGTGTCATTAAGTCACTACCCAAAAATAAAAACAATTATTCACCAATATTGTAGTAATCCACAATATCTTCATGTACTGTTCAAAACATTGAGTGAACAAAAAGCTGCAACAATTGGGGCTAAACTAATAAAATAGTAAGTAATTGAAAAATGAATTAACAATGAAACATTAGTTCATTCATGGGCTTTTTTCTAAAGATTAAGGTTTGGCCTATGTTCTGCGACCCACTCAAAATGCTGTCACTACCCACCAGTTGCGAATCACTGATGTGTTGTGTGTGTTGAAGAGAAAGAAAGTAAAGCATGACTCAACTCTGTTTCTGTAATAAAAGACTTAAGTAAGGAATGACTCAACTCTGTTTCTGTGATGAAAGACTTAAGGAATGACTCAACTCTGTTTCTGTGATGAAAGACTTAAGGAATGACTCAACTCGGTTTCTGTGATAAAAGACTTACGTAAGGAATGACTCAACTCTGTTTCTGTAATATAATACTTAAGCAAAGGAATGACTAAACTCAGTTTCTGTGATAAAATACTTAAGTATGGAATGACTCAACTCTGTTTCTGTGACAAAAGACTTAAAGTAAGGAACGGTTCTACAAGGAAACCGGTGTTTCTCTCATTACGGAGTAGGCGTTTTTTAAACAAACATCCCAGCGAGCAGAGGATGTCCGTCCACATTACCATAGTCATTCCACACAGATATGCCAGGCGCTCTAGCAGAGACAAAGACCCGTTGTTCTGTGTTGCTCCGTGCGCGGCGGACGCTGCTGTCTGGCAGGCCTAGCCTTGCTCGCTCTCGCTCTCTCTCGCTCTCTCTCTCTCTCTCTCTCTCTCTCTCTCTCTCTCTCTCTCAGTCTGAGAGTTCAGGGCGAACTCTCCGACTGGTCTGCCCACTGCAAAGCTAAGCTAAGCCCAGGTCGAGGCCAGGTCAGGCCAGACCTTGCTGTTCTCTCCAGGTAACCCTGGACTGATTCAAGGTATCCCAAGGTTCCAGGTTCTAATGGTGAATGTTGAGACGGACATATATGCAGATCAGTTGCATGCATTTCCCAGGGGGCAACGTGATTAGTAACAGGACACCGTAATAGACACAAACACATTGCATTTACACAGTACAAGTAAACATTATGAACATGTATACATTTAAATTGTAAAAGTGCTTTGTTCCCTGTGCCTGACCGGGAGGAAATCAGATCCAATTCTTTTGTTCCAGACAAAAAATACAAAACTAATTGCAAAGAAGATCCAAGTTGCATGAGTTCCTGGTTTACATCTGTCCTCCATTTGACACCGCGAGGTACAGAGGTAGCGAGTGCGTGAGTGAGGGTGGGAGGAAGGGAGGAAGGAAGGTAGAAAGGAACTAAATATTTGTTTGCGGGTGTCATATGTATACATATATTGGAATCATAATGTAGCTACATTCACTCAGTTTAAGACCTAGCATTTATGTAAACACGGACACAAACAAGGACCATTTTGAAGCTAAAGGTTTAGAAGGTAAAACAACCAGAGTATCTTTGCAAATCCAAACTTCTTCAAACTTGCAACACTGGACAACATGACGCCACCACGGTGGCTGCCGTCTGATCTTGGGTGCAGCTAATAAATAACGTTTTATTTGCTCATATGATTACAGTGTGCGGTTTGATTAATAGCTTTGGGCATCTGTACAAAACACATTCAGAGAGAGAGAGAGAAAGAGAGAGAGAGAGAGAGAGAGAGGGGAAGAAAAGGAGGAAACTGGGGAATTCATTTCATTTTCATTTCAACTCCCCCAGTTCCTACTGGGGGAGTAAACTGACACTGACACTTATCTCTGACATCACATGTAGTATGAATAATGGCTGACTATTAAACTACATTGGGGTGAGGAGACTAGCTCCTTCGGTCTACATGATGACATCACAACCTACCTTCAGGTAGTACACCAGCAGCTCGTTGAGGGCGGGGTCGGCATTTAGGTTGACCAGGAAGCACTTGTCTTCACCCACTTTGATCCCAGATGTTTCCAAGGAGATGCCCATGCTCTCCAGCTGCTTCTGCCTCTCCTGGTCACACGCACACAACACATTCATTTATCATTGATTTCATAAAAATAAATGTGTTGTATGTTTCTTCCTGTCCTGTTTTATATAATCTCATGTATACATATTTATGTTGGTATGTACATAATATAACCTCATTTTACAACATTTTATTTATGTGTTTTTGTTCGGTAATATTTTGTAGCTCTGTCCTGTCTATGTCCATAATGCTGATTGACGTATGCACTTTCACTCATAGAAAGCTCACGGTTGCGATCTCCTCGGTCTTGCGCAGCTTCTGCTCCCAGGTGACCGTCATCTCCTCGATGAGTTTCTCAGACTCCTGCAGCTTCTCTTTCAGCTCCGGGGCCTTCAGGGACTACTCCCACAATCAGCACACATCAACACACTATCAGCATTGGCTGGACTGTGGAACATCCCACAAGCTCATTCACAACATCTAGGAAATACAACAATGAGGCTAGCATATGACATGATTACATCTGCATCTTTTGTTGCTTTGTTAATTGTACATATATATTGAACATATATATACAATATATACTCATTTCTGTAAATAACAAAGCTTGGAGTAGAAAGACAGAAAGAAAGAAAGAAAGAAAGAAAGAAAGAAAGAAAGAAAGAAAGAAAGAAAGAAAGAAAGAAATGAGATGAGAGATGAGATGATTCATCCCATCTGGGACGAATAAAATACTGATCTAATATATGGTGGCATCTAGTAGGGGACTAATGGAGGTATAAGGTATTGTAAAGAAAGAAATGAACAAAATAAACCACTCCCCTCACCTCGGCTGCGGTGAGCTGCACCTTGAGCTTCTCCACCTCCTCCCGCAACTCCCTGATGATGCGGGCGTTGGGGTCCTCGTTCACCACGGCGTGGTTGACGATGCGCTTGGCGCGGTCGGCATAGCGCAGCGTGGACAGCGTCTCCTCGTAGTTGTCGGCCGCCGGGCTCACCGTGGCAATCATGGCCGTCTTGCTGTTGCCACCAAGGTTGTCCTGAGGAAGAATGGACGGTTTGATTGACAGCTGGTTTGATTTTCATTTGAGCCTCTTTGGTGGTCATTTTATAACGGTATCAGCATTCTAAACAAGTACTATCAAACGTTCAGACTTTCTAAGACATCTCCTTTTATCAAAACATTAAAATATAAAAAATAAATGATCACAATGGTTTCATGGTGGTTAATGACATGTGCTGACCTTTAGCAGCCAGGTGAGTACAGAGTCTCTGTAAGGCACAAACTTGGCCTTTCCTTTCCCAGCGGACTGGTCAGCAAGTGCAGAGATGACACAGCCCAGGGTGGTTAAAGACCTAAACAAAACAACAACATTTCATGATAGAGGTCAGTTGGTAACACCTCCTGGGTTAGGGGCTCCATTCCTCCTGGGACCACCCATGTTAACAAACGTATGCTCTCATGCTGTAAGCCGACGCTGCCTCATGACAAAAGACACACCGGTTTTTCACCTTGAAGCACAAACATGTACTCCCCTTCCCATCTGTCTTGAAACTGCCTTCCATCTGTATCAACTTGCCGTCATTTCGTGGGTAACATAATCGACATGCATTGTGGGAGATGTAGTTTATGGTCAATGCATGCTTTAGCGCAGCATAGATTTTTTTAAATAAACAGTCATAAACCTT
>OMNS01080148.1:0-11171 GCA_900303225.1 Laemonema laureysi
AGACCGAAAGGATCATGGCGGATGGCCTCAGGTGTAAGCGCAGAAAACAGGCGAACCCGAGGAGGAATAGCGGTAAGTGAAAAGTCCAAAAAAGCTTGGAAAATCGATCCAGTTGAACAGATTACGAGATTCTGTATTTCAGCAACTCCGTTTGCCGACTTTTGGACTATTTGGCACAATGTTTAAGGAGTTTTTAACGCTGAAAGTAGTGGGCATATCCCAATGTGGTGTACCGTTATACCTGGCTCTCGTCTCTCTCTCCGCCTAGCGGTGTTGGCTGCGCGAGACCGTTAGGATGTTGGGAGCGTCTGCTTCTTGTTTACACACTTTTTTCTTTTCGTGTGCGACCTACACTGTGCGCCACATTGCTGTTCGCAACACATGCTGCTGGTTGTATAGTTTGCAGGTCGGCGTGTAGTAGTTTGTGCAATTCTATGAACAGAATTGGCGAAGAGCTAGTTTTGCTAACTTAAATCCGGACCACTGAAATCACCCAGTGAAATGCAACACTACAACGCAACTTTAGGGAGTATCTTAACTTGTACATTTTCGTACCGGGGGGATAAATATACAAACGGATGAGGTCTTGGTGTGCTTTGGTTGGCTGACCGCTGCCCTGATGAAGGCAGTGGGACTGGACGTTTGTTTTATTTTGTCGGACTGGTGGGTCCTCTTTCACTTCAGTCGCAAGACCACCCCTCCCTGCTTAACAGCAACGCCACATGTTTACTTGCTGGTAAGTCTAAATGGCCATATATTATGTTGTTTCTTGTCTGGCTTTTAAGGGTCGCTGCCGTTTATTCGGAATTACTCATCGTTCTTTACTATTGCGGAAGGGGAATTACACCTGTGTAGTTGCAATTGTGGGCAGTGCGATCGTTACAGTGAAGAAATGAGCTGTAGCCCTACTCGAGGCTATATAAGGAATGTTTTTTTAGCGACGGCTTCGTAAGATTAGAATACACAATAAGTACGCATGCTGAGAATTCATCCCATTTTTTTAATGTAGGTCTACTATAAAAACAAACAACATATTTAAAATAGATGTCTGACTGTATGACGAATACTAATAATACTTAACATTATTATTTTTTTTAGATCTAACTTTAAATGCCACCTGTTTTGAAACGGTCTCTCTTATTGGGTGTCTTTTTTACCTGTATTATGCCCACTTTCACCGTAGCAGCCAATAAAAAATATCCGTAGACGCTGAAGAGCACCTTTTTTCATGCTGACGCCACAACGGTGACAGAGTGAAGCTGCGCGCTGTGTGCCGCCCAGCGTCCGTACAGGAGCCATCATTATGTTTACCTGAACACGAATAACGGGGCTGACAAATGGCCTATAAATAACACCTGCGGCTTTCTTAAGGCGCTGGTGACCATTACGGAACATCTGTTTGTTTCATAAGGCAAAGAGACCTCACTAAGCCAAGAAAACGACTCCAAAATCGCCGCAGCAAATGTCAACTTGTGCAGGTAGAGAAAAAAATATGATTTTTGTTGTAGTTCACCCGTGCATTACCAGCGTCAGTGGACGCTTGTTTCATTCTCGCGGGATTCATTTGATCAACACGTATTTCCAGCAATTGTTCGTGGTTGATTTCAGCGTTTGTATTCCCTTTATCTATGCTTCTCGATTTAGTGGGACCGAAGCTCCCTACACTCGAATGGAGCTGCCGCCCATATATCACTACTAACAGTGGCTAGGTCTGACAACTAGGCAGCGCGTATGGTTGTTTGTTTGTCCAGTCTACGTGTAATAACGGTAACGTCAGGGCTCACAGCACAATAACACACTCGCATTTACCGTGTTTTACTAATCCCATCACCATTTCCTGAGCGCCGTGAGATCAGAATGGCGGTCAGTAGGTGCCATTACTGCAGTGACGGCAGGATTGCTGCTTTTTCAGGGGTAGAAGAGGCGACCAGGTATGCAAGGTGATGCAACACCTTTAAAGGTGTATTAAAGGATATTGTGGTAATATCGGTTTAGTAGAACGCTCATTAACGTCATTTCCCGTGTGCTTTCCACTTATAAATATGTTTGTGTGGCTTTAACAAAATAAAAAGCAGCGCATCGTTCTGTGCGCACAGTAAATTGTACAAGGTGCTGTGATGATGCGCGTTCGTTTCATGTCAAGGGAAGTTAATCTGCATTCCTTTTGTCTTGCTTGCCTTTTATTTTCTATCAGAGCAAGATTTTATTCAATGGTTGTATGAATAACGTAATAATAATAATACGAACAGTAACATAATACTACTAGTAATACTAATAATAATAATCATCAAAATTATTATTATTGTGTTACTTCTATGATTATTTTATGTGTCAGTTTTTCATTTTTGCGAGTCATTCCAAATTGCGCAGTTTACATAAAAGTATTTGTGATTGTGTAACGTACCTTAGCATAATGAGTCATTTTACACACTAGAGATGGTCCCCCTCGTGGCTTCCAGGAGATCCTGGGCCGTGGTGGCGCTATAGGGCATAGCAGTAGCCAGAGCAGTGTGAGAAGCAGAGCCTACAGTAGTGCGGAGCTAGGCTAACATAATTCATGTTATGGGCGCTATAGTCGTATTTAACATCAAGTGTAACAGTGACGGTGGCAGCCCTCGCCCTCTTGATGCAGTCCCAGCCCATGAGAGGACCCAGTACGTCACATGAGTTTACCATCAGCCCACAATCGTCTGCCGCAACGTCACAGCAGGGGCCCTGATAGAGAAATAACACAGGCGTTGAACCGGGGACAACAGCAGCGTTTTGTCAATATTGTTATCCTTGATGTTAAATTTAGATTTGGGTTTAGGTCTAACTAAACCCTTCTCTAAATGTAGCAGTGCTGTTGTTCGTCTGGTCTGTCCCACCGTGGTGACCGTGGAGACCGCAGGCTGAACCGGCGTAGGCTGTACAGGTGAACGTGCTGCTTCTGTCACGACTTTGGTATCACACTTTAAAGCGCACACATGCGCACATGTGTGTTGTTGTGTTTGTGTATGCGTGTGTGTGTGTGTGTGTGTGTGTGTGTTTGAGCGTGCATTCCTCACCAGCACATGCTCACATGCACTCTGGTGCTGTAATCTAACACTGCAATTTAGGGACTAGAGGAATGTGCCCTGGTCTTAACATACCCTGACAGGATAAACACAGCAGCCCTCTCATGTCTGGGCCTTCCTCATCCCCACCAGACCTAGGCCAGACCAGGGCCAGGCCAGACCAGGCCAGGCCGGGTCAGACCAGGGCCAGGCCGGGTCAGACCAGGGCCAGGCCGGGTCAGACCAGGGCCAGGCCAGGCCAGGCCAGGTCAGCCCAGGGCCAGGCCAGGCCAGGCCAGACCAAGGCCAGGCCAGGCCCAGCCAGGGACAGACCAGGCCAGGCCAGACCATGCCAGGGCAGGCCAGACCAGACCAGGCCAGGGCCAGGCCAGGCCAGGCCATGCCAGACCAGGCCAGAGCCAGGGACAGCCAGTGGGTCACAGTGGGCCTGGGTCTAAGTTTGAGTTTCTGAAATGACCTCATTCTGATTGTTGATTGTTTTTAGTAGAGGTTAAAGTGGTCACTTTTTATGTCGGAAGAAATAAATTAATAGATTTTTTTGGGACATTGTAAATATGTATGCAGTGTTGAATGTGACCTGGGTTGAAGGGATAGTTCTGATTGATTGCTTTGTTGGTTTGCATTGGTTCTGAAGAGCAGGAGGGAGCGCTGATAAACAAAAGATGTGTGCACTGATTAACCCCTTACTTTCTCTTTAACCTAAGTGCTCGAGGCAATGTGACTGTGTGTGTGTGTGTGTGTGTGTGTGTGTGTGTGTGTGTGCGCGCGTGCGCACGTTTGCCCATGCTGCTTCCCCTTTTCACACACAGGGCCAGGGAATGACAAAGCACTCTGCAGGATGTCTTTAGCACATCTTTAGCATAAGCCCCTCCCATCACCTTATATAGCACAGAGGGGGAGGGGAGATGTGTCTTTCTGGGGCGCTCTCTGTGACTAATTGGGTTGTTAATGTGTGTTTTTGTGTGTGTGTCCGAAAGGGAGAGAAAGAGGTAGAGGGGGGGAGAGAGCGAGAGAGAGAGAGCGGGAGAAGCTATGTATATTGAAAGCATGAGGGTAGGAAACTCTTCTCCTTGTGGCTTTTGCATAACCGCGCCGGCCCAAGAGCTGTGGGTGGGATCTCCAGCTCCACGTGTTACCCTTGTGTCTTGGGAGAGGAACACCCAGAGTAGGGTGGCCAAGCCCCCAAACCAGGATGCTTAATTGTAGCGCACGGACCGGCCGCTTACAGTGTATCCCATAGAGTTACCCGTAGATTGTATTTGTAGATTGGGTGGGGGGGTGGCAGGGTTAGACACGCTTGGAATCCTACCGGTGACTGTGTCTTTAATACACTGCGTCACATCACTGATCAAACAAGTATAATATTCAGATATTTTAATTGCGGTGAAAGCACTTTAGTGTTATACAGATTATGTCGGGACTCGGGACACCCAGCCTGAAACCAGGACAGTCCCGGACAAAGCAGGACATCTGGTCACCGTACCCCAGGAGCACACAAGCTTCACGGATCATCGGACATCCATGAAGCTGACAACTTAACATGGCCAGCAAAAAAGCACTTGACATGCTTTTGACACGATTTGCTTGAATTTCTGGTTCAAGTTTTATTTGTTTGAAGTGCAGTGCAGCGACATGGCAATGTGGGTAATGACAGAGGTTTAACCCACCTATGCTGTAGATGTATTGTTGTATGAGGCTGTGGCATGCAGCAGTGGTTGTGCAGGGTAGAATATCACGGCTACATGTAGCCTTAGCCTATTTTAGCATTACGTAATGATGTTCGTAAGCAAGTGTGTACTGGTTGCACTAAATGAGGATGAGACAAATCATTGCAGATAGCAGTCTTGATGATGAGACCAATAGGTCATCATCGTCATCATTATCTATCATTTATCATTCATAACTTCCTCGCCCACGTGGGAAATCCCATCTCCCAGGATCTGGATGTAGTCTGCCTGTTGACTTCCATTTAGAGTACACACCTCCACTCCACTCACATTTCCCAGCATGCATTGCTAGGGCGTGCAATTACATTAAGACTCCATGTTGTGTTAAGTGGTTGGCATAGATAAAGTATGTCTAATACCGATTGTGAGTAAATAGTTTCTCTGTTTATTTGAAATGAATACTTCTCGCGATAACCTGAGTCATTACAACATATTGAGATCAACAACATAGGGATGCTATTGGGACATATTAGCATCATGGCTCCTGTACTGAGACAGAAGGCACATCCTATTGTTTCACAACGCGTCAGGCCTGTTCCAGAAAATAAATACAGATGATAATAATAGATAATAGATAATAATCCAACCGGCATTCGATGTAGAGCCTCCTGCAGACCACGGTGAACCAATGGTCGGAGTGCCTCCAAAGCATGATGCTGTTTAAAAAGAGAAAATAAACTGCAGAGGAAGTGCTGAGCGCCTGCATGTCACCCATGTCCAGAGATGGACCTCATCTGTTTACCTGAAATAACAGGCCCTTCTGCCACAGCCTCTCATCACTTCTCCCATTCAGCCTCTGAGGGCTCTTCTAAATATTCGCTTGTGTCACTTACTGAGCCTAAGCTTTGAATGACAGCTCGCAGAGAAAGGAGCCAGTTACCTTAGCTACTTAAAGGGCCAGCCCCTACTTAACATTGTACCATTGTGTGTGTGTGTGTGTGTGTGTGTGTGTGCGCACGCAAAGCCCTGTGTGTTTGAAAAAAAAAGAAAGGGCCTCATTCAAAGAGTTGTCTTTGAATGGGATCAATGTGTGTGCGTGTGTGCACGCACCTGTCAGGGTGCCTGCTTTGGTATGCGTGTGTGTTGTATGTGTGTGTGTGTCTGTGTGTTGCATGAGCTTGTGCCACAGGCTTTAAAAGACAGCTCTCTTTGGCTCTTGACACAACAAACCGATGGAAAAACATGAACAACACTCTACTCTCCCTTCTCGTTACTGCCAGGTATGCTACATGCAGGTGTACGTGTGTAACATTCATTTGGGGTCCATTCCAATTAAGCGACAACGCGATGAATTGACTTCCCTGGGTTGTCTGTACTGGTGCACTAGCATCTCTAGTGGAGCAGCTCTGATGGAGTCCATAATTAATGAGCTACACCTGTGTTTACTTCGCAATGGTGCGCTCGTTGTCGTTGTCGTCATTATTTTTATTTTGGTCCTGTATGCTAGCTAGGAGCGCAGGAATTGCTTTTTGGGAAGTTTCACGGGAATCTGAGCCCAGTGGGTGGCTCGCTCCAGGCACTGTGTTGGCGACACACTGTGACAGCATTTTGCATGTGTCGGAGCTGCTGCTCGCTTTGATGTACCGTGCAGCAGCTTTCATCGTTTAATTAGTTGGAGTCCGACGTCGAACGTTGTGTGAGTTTCAAATGAGTTAAAGTCACTGGAAGTTGGGGGGCAAGTAGAGCACTCAGTAGTAAATGTAGGTTACTTTGTTACTGTCCACTAGTGCGACAACTAACCACTCTAACCAGGAATGTACGTATTTTTCCACACATTTAACAATTATTTTTACTATAATAAATAACAAATACGTAAAAGATGCGGTTTGCATTTCTGTCACATGAGGTTGTATTTATTAGGACTGCAGGTCCTATCTATCTAGTTATCTATTATCTATCTATTATCTATCAATTATCTATCTATCTATCAATTATCTATCTATCTATCTATCCCTCTATCATCTATCTCTTTTATCTTTAATCTGTCTATTATCTATCTATTATATATCTATATCTATCTTTCTGTCTATGTATCTGTCTATCTGTCTATTATCTATCTATCTATTTATCTATCTATCTATCTATAACGTGGTGTCCACAATGCAAATGTATTTGCAGATTGTTGTCTTTTGGAAACCCAATATATTCTTCACATTGTCGATAGCAAAGTAGTGGCCAAAATAAATATGATATTTATTCAGGGCTATATCACCAAGCTCTCCAGAACATGATACGCCCTGGGAGCAGTTATGGATTGGAACCAAATGGAGAATCGGTTCAGAGGCAGAGCAGAGTAACTACTGGTCTCCTATCTCCTCTCCTCTACCTATAATTCTCTTTCTCTCTCTCTCTCTCTCTCCATCGCTATGTCTCCTCCTCTTCTTCAATGCATGGACAGGATAGATTGACATTTGGAATGGAGGGCAAGAGTGTTTAAACGTTGACTCTCTCCACGCTAAGACTTTGGTGATGTCAAGACCGCAAGAAAAAGCTGTAATACGCTTATGTCTGGAGAATAGCGCAGACGCGCACGCGTGTCTTCGTATTCCCTTCATAACGGGGGCTAATTTCTCCGATGCTAGCAGTGCCTTTCCAATTGGGTCGGAGGAAAATGCAGTCACCAATGACACCTTATAAATCATGCAAGCTAGTACACGCCTGAGTGAGCGAGAAAGAGGGAGGGAGAGAGAGAGATTCAATCAAGTAGGGGGGTGGCGTGTGGTTTTTATTGAATTCCAGGTGATGCCAACTAATTGGAGCCTCCAGGGGTTGTCTGTAAGTGTGTATATGTGTGTTTGTCCTCCTGCCTGTGTCTGCTAATGGCCGCGTGTTCCCTTGGGAGACGGCGCTGTATAGATGAAAATGTTAGCATAAAGGCTACGTCTCTTGATGTGCAAATTGTGTACCTTGCTGTTTCTCTATTTCTGCACACACACGTCTCATCACACACAAACTACAGAATCAGGGCTGGTTGTGCTCTCACGACAACAGTGACGTAAATCCATTGATCTTTAAGCTGCCGTTTATATCGACCAATCAGATGGCCTTTTGCTCCTTTAGCCGATACAAACACCTGACAACAAAATGGCTTTCAGCTATAGGTAGGTAATGAAAAGAGTTCTGGCAAAAACGGCTTTACCCATGGTCATAGTAGCTGCATAGCAGACCTGCCAATCAAAGAGAGAGGAACTATTTGACACTTCACCTAGTTTCATCCATCTGTAGTTCATATTATAGTGTTGGGGCCCTCACTGTCCATAGAGACCATTTAGTTATTTGTAACAGGTAGAAGTTACAGGACACGTGGACAGTATACAATGCAATTTCGATTGGGGCAGTAACCAAGTTGCCAAACTTGCAGTTTGATAATTGGACTGAAATATGGGAATCGTGGAAAGAAGTTGCTATTTAGTTTTTTCTCTTCCACTTTCTCAGTGTCATATGTCAACATAAACATGGCCAGGTGTCCACCATGTGCAGTGGGAAGCATGCTAGTTTATATACAATCTCCATATATTATCTCCACCTTTAATGTTCTCTCTCCCAAGTGGTGGATATATTAGCCACAAGCAAGCTGGGTCTTCATGAGAACATTAGCTTATTAGTATGACGTTAGCCAGCATGGATGCTCAGCTAAATGGGAACATAGACAAGCAAGGCTGCTACACATCATCATGAAATGATTTGCCCATAAGCAACGATTATATTACCGTCTCTCCAATTAAAGGCTAGGTTTGAGTCACAAGCGTCAACGTTTAGAAAACCGCCCAGGCTAGATTTTGCACTCCAGCCGATGGTCTATTTTGCTACATTGCTTTGGCTAACAGACCCGTCCCACTTGGTTTGTCCATTGACTTATTCAGCTCCTCCAGCCTCGGCTTCTAATGAAGACACCCGAAGATGATCAGTTGAGAGGAATGATCACGAATGATCTAGAAATGTGCAAATTAGCTTGCGAGTTGCTTTGGGCTGTCTTCCCTTTATTCAGTTTGGCTGAGTCGAGATGATCAAAGCTCCCCCACCGTCGCCTTGAGAGACTAGAGACGTGTGTGCAGCGTGACTGCTGACGTCGCGCCAGCCTCTCTCGGGCCTGTCAAGAAATGTGGGGCACAACAAAAACCTCTCCCGGGGTGCCCGGGTCCGCTCCCCCCCTTGCTTCGTCTGGGTTTTTTAGCTGCTCTGTGCACTCCTTCTCCTCTGCTGTTGTGTTACTGTACCACAGCGAGCTCCCTGGGAAGTCTGGCTCCCTCCTCCGCCTCCAATGTCAGGGACGCGCTGTCCGGCCGGCGCGGCGAACCGATTTGCGCGTTGGGTGTCACACGTCTGTGTGTGATCAGTTGCCATTCGTCAAACATCGTTTATTGGTTTTAGCAATCAAGCAGTAGACAAATAGTATGCGTGTTTGCGCTCGAAAGGCCAGAATGTAATCAACAACGTGTGTTAGCAGGATTGTTTCTGGATTTGCGTCTGTCTTGGAAGTAATCTTATTTGTGACTCCAGAGCATTCGGTTAGAAAACTGAAACAAAATAAGATCTAAGGTTTATTTATTTATTTATTTTACATCCAACTTTAATTCACTACTAGCTAGATTGTTTTTGTTTTTCTAAACAAAAACTTCTTTGATCTAATCGGTAGAACTCTCCGGAGAACTTGCACATGTTAAACCCGTCATATGCGCCTAGATATAACTTACTCATAATTAGCAGATATGAAACCTCTGAAGTTTTTCTTTACCGAATACTTTTAAACTTTTAATGTATTATTTATTTTATTCTGAATATTTAAAGAGGCGAGGGGAATACTTCACCATCCTAAGGGATGGTGAGGCTGGTTTAGCTCTGGGTTAGCTCTGGGTTAACTGGGAGTCAGTTTGTGAGTTTTTTAACCCCTATCTGCAGCAGTCACTGAAACCCAGTCCCTCACAGTCACACCGTAGTCTAAGCCTAACCCTACTATGGAGTGTGTGTGTGCGTGTGTGGTTGGTGGCTGGTTTCAGCAGCCTCACCTGGCCCGAATCAGGCTGATTAGACTCTAGGGCTGGGTGAGGCTGCACACCTGTGGCGCATTGGGCAATCAAGGCACACAGGATAGACCAGCCACCACACACACACACACACACACACAGACATACACACACACTTGAGAGAGAGAGAGAGAGAGAGAGAGCGAGTGAGCGCTGACATGGCTGGTTTAACCGGTGTGCCTTGATTGCATAGCGCACCACAGGTGTGCAGCCTCACCCAGCAGCCCCCGAGTCTAATCAGCCTGACTCGGGCCAGGTGAGGCTGCTGAAACTAGCCACCAACCACACACACACACACACAGTTAGATACAATTAGGATCTCTTATTAGCCCCAACTCCTAACTCCACTCAGACCGGAAGCGAAGAGAGGTGTAGTTGTAGCCGTGGAGCCACAGCGCCACCCATTGCACCACGGTACAGCCAGTCTCCCAAGACGTTACTGCTTAAGTTCTGTGCTTTCCATTGGGTACTGAACACAAAGGAAAACATTTCCCTTAAATGCAAACGCAAGGCCTCCTGCACTGTGCTCGTCTGGGTATTGTCGTCGTTACTCTCATCAGATTCCAGGACGTTGCGTTTTACAAACCAAGCAATACTAATTTCGGAAAAGAAACCACCTCTAGTTCGGACATTTGGGGAAAAAAACAACACATGTGAAAGTCATTATTCCAATTTGGGCTCTGCCTTTGGAATTGTATTCATAGGACGCGCTCCTTTCATTTAAATACCTCATGCTAACACAGGACAGGGTACTGACATGGCCTTTTATCGTTAGCCTTTTCTCTCTTCACAAACGGCTTTCTCTCTTTCCCTTCTTCTGCCACTTCCCCTAAAACACATCGACATAGCGTTACCCCAGAAGTTGTGAGTATGAATTCAGAAGCTAAGCTGCACTAAGCTTGTTCCGCTAGCGAGCAGGCCCATAGCATAGCAGTCTCCACCCTTAATCCAGCTCAGCAGACATCAACCGATTGGCTAAACAACTTTTGTTATGCAGATTGGATAAAACGAGATGGCTCTTGGAAGACGAGCGTTTTCCACGTTCCAAGTCGAATGGTGTATTTAGATGATACAGGTGAGGCCAGCCTAGTATATTAAATGTCCATCACATGTAACATCCAATATGAAGCATTCTTGTCCAATAGAGGGATGTTAAAGGTTTGTCACCATGAATACACATGAAGACACCAGGCCAACTCATCCCCATGCAACTCATTCACAGTTAAAATAGAACAATCCAGAGCTGTCTTTTGTTAAAGAATTGGATTATCTTACAACTCATCTCAACAACAACTTGTTGTTTTCGCGAGCAGTGCGCTTCAATACACTTCACAGCTTGGAACACGCTCCTGCAGTGTGCTACC